>WOGP01008601.1:0-11135 GCA_015342065.1 Leptinotarsa undecemlineata
AAAACAAGTCATACATAACAAAGCCTTTTAGGAAAGCCTCAAGTCAAAGTCGAGAATTCGGTGAAGTCTGGAATTTACGAAATTAAATGTAAGCACTGCGATGCAAAATATTATGGACAAACAAAAAGATCTATTAAAATAAGATATAAGAAAACTTAGCACACCTAAAATAGCACACCATAGACTTTAGTTTATTAAGATTAGTTAGACAAGTTAACAACAACAGGCGTCTATGAGAGTGTAGAAATAAGTAAACATAATAATATTATGAATAATAATGATGGACCAATATCTAATAGTATACTACATAGCCTCTTGAAATAATATTTTAATTATTAGATTTACCTGACTATTACATAAGGACACACTGTAAAATTGATTTGAGACTAGTAGATAAGACAATATTGTGAAATTAATTTAAGACACTAAAGACACAGGTACCTAGAAGAGGTATCTATGGTATAAATAAGGATAACATTGTAAGAATATTAATTTAATCTTTCTCTTGAACATGATCACCTGGTGGTTTGGTGTTGGGAAAAAACTCCAGTAATATTCTCTATCACTTTTGTTGCCAATTTGTTTGCTAATTTATGTATTGGTTGCTACTATGAAATAATTAAAATCTAATTTTTTTCATTCATAAAAACGATATTGATGAGTTGATTGATTGATATTAATTTCACAGCTGTACCAACTGAAAACCTAAGGATTATCAAACTTCCCAAAACCAAACCGAAGAAGAAAAAAAAATCCATGAAAGTTGAGTTGGATATTGATGCTTATATTAATGAAAATGATGCAGACGAATCAGATATTGGTCCTAGAAATGAATCAGATGAAGAAATTGTGATACCCCAGGGACCAACTAGATCCGGAAGAATGCCTAAAGTTACCAAGAAGTACGAAAACGAACTCTGCACCATTGAAAACCTCATGCTGAAAAACAAAGTACCTGATAACATAAAACCCACTGACGTAGAACCTGGCTCGATAATGATCATTAACGAAATGGGACCAAACGGAGAGCCTATTTATAAGATTTTTATGGTCACCCCTGATCACACTGCCACACCGTTGAATATATCTTCGGATAAAGTAACCGAAGCAATCCAGTTAAAAAAAGGGATGTCTGCGCAGAATATTGTGACCATATCAGAGAATGTTACAGATGATGAGGTGGAAATTCCACTTGAAAACAACCTCACAATTCCAGCAGACGGGACCATAACAAATTTGAAAACTAAACTCTTGAAAGGGGAAAGCGTTTCAGTCACATCTGAAAATGAACTCGTTCAAGTGAATAAAGAGATTATTTCAGAATACGAAAGTGACTCTTCTGTTCCTCCAGGCGGAACAAGAACAACTTCACAGAATGTTAGTTGTACTCGTAATTATGTGGTAATGAATAGTGAGAATTAGTAATTATTTATTATTTTTGTGATAGCTGAGATTGAATATTTTCCGGTGTACAGAAAACTCATTAAATGCGAGTAAGTATTTTTATGAGTTAAATTTTTAGCCCTATATTCGAATTTGCTGTGGAGAATGTAGATGCTGTAGTTTATGGTCTCAATGAAATTGGCTTAGATTAGTAAAGAATGCTAAGTAAGAAAATTGGAAAGAAATCATTCATTTTTCAATAAATGAATATTAAAGATTTCTCAGATTACTATCTGACAAATAAAAAAATGTCATTTCGTTTGTGGATATACAGGAATTAAATGAATTTTTTAGCAGGACATTTGAATATAACTTATGATAGATAGAACACTTGTCAGAAGTCTCAGTCTACATTTCAGTGATACCAATGTAATTGAATATTAGTTTTTGTTTGAACTTTCATATGTTTCGAATTTTTTATAGAAAAAATGTAAAACTAGTCAATAATGAGATTTTGATTCAACTGTTTTTAGCAACAAATTTGGATAACATAAGAAAAAGTACTCGGTTTATTCATAAAATTATGACTGCATGTCACGAATGAGTTTGATCTACTCATTTCATCGATGACGGTATGTTATGATATTCATTCGTTTATTTGAGTAAATCCCAATCATAGGAATCTTATTTAAATTTAAAGGGGAATGTTTTTAGAAGTGATTAATTTTTTGGGAAAGAAAGGTTTTTGCTTTCTACTTCTCTATCTTTATACAAAAAATGTGGAAATCTTCCAAAGGAAAAAAGGCAATTAATTTCAAAATAAACTTTTTACATAGATGTATGGATCATGCAAAGAAGTATCTTTCAGATACAGAACTTGAAGAAAAAGCCCTCTTGAAACAACTACTTTCATATAAACACTGAATTTGAATTTTGAAATCATTTCAATTAATAGTTTTGGAAGATATCTTCTCTTGGGATCTCTATAATAACCAAAAATATAGAAATTGTATGCTCGTTCTAAATTGTGTTTTGACTGATATTTTGCTATTTGATATGAATTAATTATAATTGAATTATTTCGTAGAATATTTATTACTACAGTGCAACCTTGTTATAACGAAACTGAAGGGACTTAGAAAATAATTTGTAATATCAAGTAATTTATTAATCTCAACTTCTTGTAAGTATAAATGTGGTTTTCTTGTTATAGCGAACGATTTTCACTAATATGTAAATGAAAATACACGTTAATGAAAATACTGTATTCTTATTTTTCTGCGACCGTTAAGGAACGCCTTTTTCATTTATCGTCCATTGCTGATTAACCTTTAAACAGCAGTGTTCACATTACTGAACGTCAAACAATGATGATTGTCTTACAAAAAATTGAAGTTTGAACCTATTGAGACATGAACTCAATTATGGAATTGAATGTAGATAACTGATAGAATTCGTTATGTTGAGGTTATAAGTTGACAAAATTCATTAAATAGAGGTTAATAATACTTTCTATTTATATTTTGTACTAATTAAATTCGTTATAAAACTGTCTTCGAGATGTATTCGTAATGTAAAGATATATTTCGCATTAACTCTTAGGGGCAGTTCTAAGGGATTTTAAAAAATTCATTAAATCGAGGAAATTGTTATATTGAGGGTTATTATATTAAGATTACACTGTATGTAAAATTCCTTTCTTTTGTTTTATATAATTTTGATCTTTCTTCGTTTCAATATGCTTGACTAGAATAATTAACATAATATTCAAAAACTAAGGAAAGATGAATTATACAGAATAATAGAACCGAAATATTAGGATGACTTAGTTATGAAAGTGAAAAATAGTATCAAAAATAATAATGATGATAATTGTGAAGAAAATGAATTATAGTGACCAGAAATGAAATAAATAAATAATATGCATTAGAAAAACAATATAACCATAGATAAAGAAATTAAATACAAGTTCAAATACACAATTTATATCATAAAAGTATCTTGGCTCAAGATTCACCTATTTTGGATCTCTTGAAAAACTATCTTATCATATGAAGGTGAAATTGAAGGCACTGGGCATTCAAGAACACGTCCTATTCTTGTTTATATTGTTACGTTGGTCCCCGTGGGTGGCCAATAATTGACTACACTGAATAATCAAACTTAATGTTATGTCACTTTAAATTCACAAATACTTCAACTATTATTTGAATGTCTATTGCCTTACTAGATAACTTCACGTACCGCACTGTAACGTCCACTTGACTGTCTCGATATCCTCATGGCTAGCCATGTGGCATGCCAATAGCGTAATCGAATGCCGTAGAAGTTTCGTCGAAGTCGGTAGTATTATTTTCGCTGCTTCTAGAGCGGTGGGGAATCATCGTACATTCGCTCGCTCTCAGCTACATCACGTTGGGTTTATGGTTAACAGTGGCGGCCGGCGTTATTTTCTTTCGGACATGATTTACAACACTACCCTCTTCCCTGAGGTTGTTTGCCCCAAATAACATTCCAAGAGGGGACATCACAACCCATGTAAGGACTCAGCCTCTCTATGTGGACCACTTTAGGCTTGCTTCTGGGTGACAATTGGATTCTTTCTGTACACCAGATCGTTTATCTTTTTGGTTACCAAGTAAGGTCGTTGCCATGTGGTCTCTGCAACTTGGGACACAAACCTTTCCGATGTTGAGGTTAATAGAGCCTCAGTGCATTGCCCTCTTTGAAGCCCACTGGCAGCGACTTTTTGTCAAATTTTATTTTCGTCCTGTCGCTAGAAAGCCGTATTTTGTTCACTTTTTTTTTATATGTTCAATAATTTTTTTATAGTTTTACCTTGACTCAAAGAACACATTGTATATTATCTGTGCATGTTAAGTCCATCTTCACTTCATTTACTACCATTGGACTTATGTCATGTAAAATGATCTGTGGAGATTAATAAACTATCTATCTATAAATTGTGTAATATAATAAATTGATAGGAATAAGTTTTTTTTTTCGTAGCATGCAAATGAAAGTTTGTTTTCAAATGTTTACTGCTTCGACACCTGACATTGTATTAATAATTCACTTGTCACAATGACATGTAATATTAAAGAGCAAAAAACGGATTATTATCTCCATCAGAAAGACGATTTAGCTTCTTTCAAAGTTGACCAAACTGTGATAATACAAGAAGAGTATTTGGATAAAATCGTCGGATTACATGAGCCAGTTGAACCTGAAGCTGGGGATGAACCAATTAGTGATTGGTATCCATTCGTCAATTCTTACTACCCATTCACAGAAGATGTTGATGCCCTAGAAAGAGCGAACCACCTTCTTGAAGCGCAACCGTCATGTATTTCATTAACCAGCTTAGACATTCGGAATGAAACAGAATTGTTGAAACCATATTCAGAAAAATCGGCGCAAAACTCATATTTATTATCAAACCCAGTTTCATTCATAATACTAGGTAAACCAGGAATAGGTGAACAAGAGCTTGGCAAAAAGTTGTCAGATTTTTGGCAATGCGTCTGCATCGAGCCGGATATTCTAATTCAACAAGAAATAAAAAGCGATAGCAGAGCAGGCCAGTGCATAGAGTTCAATCTGAGATGTGGAAGAGCAATAGGTATAGATGTTATATTGAGGTTGGTAGAGAAACGTGTCAATTCGGATTCGGCAAAACACAGAGGATTCGTTATTTGCGGCTTGCCACTCATTCCAAATGATCTTTATCAAGAAGACCCGATTTCTTCCGAATCAGCTGTTTTCACAGTCAAAGAAATATTTGACGAAGTAATTGATACAACAATTGAAATAGGAGTGCAACCACCAAGTCGACCGCCAGTCTCGTTGTCTTCAAAATTTGAAAGACAGAAAGAAATAGAAGGTGAAGGAGAAGAAGAAGAAAATGAAAATGAAACAGTACAACCCGAAGAAATGAGTGGAGAGGGAGGGTCCGTGAATATACCCATTTCAGTGAAAACGGCTACCGTAATACCTTCCGATCTTGGTGGGGAGTTTGATGTTTGTCTCACTCCAGAAATTGGCCAAAATTATGAAGATCAGCTGAACTTTTTATTCAACCTACTCAAACCACCCCTGTTAATTATCTATATCTTGTGCAATAATTTGGACGTTGTTAACAAGAGAAAACACTATAGGTTTGATATATATTCAGGGTTGAATATTGATTTGCTTCATGATAAGTATAATAAACATTTTTATGAATACTTTTCCACACGACAAGCATATGCAAACTTTGAAATACCAGAAGAATTTCTTGAGACTGTATCAATTCATGATGAAGACAATTCAAATTTGAAACATTTAGTAAGTCTTCCTCAGAATTTTCCTGCCAATATTTCAACACAATTGGACTCGTACCACTACACCGCTTTAAGATTTATTGAACATAGAATAGCGATGCATGATCCCCAATATTTTTTAAAAGTCGATGGAAGAACTAGTGTCCAACGAATGTTTCAACTAATAAAAGCCAAACTGAAGTCTCTACCTCTTCAGAAAGTTGTGTTGCCCAATCTATTAAGTGTCATAAAAGATGAAAATGTTGGAGAAGGAGCCCCTTTTGTACCAGGCGGCAAGGTTCTCACTCTTGAGGAAAACTTCAAAATTCTGAGAAAGCGGCAGGTACCAAGTAACATATTCAAATGGAACTTGTCTGATTGGGGAACTCAATGCCCTGTTTCCATGAGAAAAGGATTTTGTCGAAAAGGAGATCCAGATTATGCAGTACAGTTTATGAATAAACTCTTTTTTCTTGTTGATGAAAATGCTTTTTTTGCTTTTTATCGAAACCCAAGGCCATTTCTTTTACCTCCATACCCAAAATCAAGCTGCAAAGTTTTTATTTTTGGACCAAAATGTTCGGGAAAGACGGCGGTTGCAAACTGTCTTTCATATTTTCTCAATGGTGTTGTTTTGAATATAGATGACATGTTGCAGGATTATCTTGCTCAAAAAGAGGATCAACACAAAGAAAAAATACGCCAAGAAGCTATACCGGAAGCTTTGAACATTTTGAATGAAATGAGAAAGAACGAAGCTATAGCTAATGAGGAAAGAAGAATAGAACAAATAAAGGAGTGGGTCATATCAGTGAGAGATTTAATACTAGAACTGATAAATTTACTTGATGAGATGGATAAGGAGCAGACTGTTACAAAGTTTGAGATATCTTCTTTTCCAATGGCTATGAAAAAGGTTGATGTAGCTGAAATAGAAACGGAAACTACAGTAGCTATTAGAAAAATAAGAGATCAACTAGATGTATTCAAAATCCCTGTTATTAATGATAAGCATGCACTAGAAAGTTTGATTCACGACAAAATCAAACTTTTGAGTTACTTGCCTGATAATTTGAAAAAAAAATGTCAGCCGATACCTGCAACAGTGTTTGATGAATTCGTTATAAACTACGCTAATGAAGCTGTTGCTAATGCTGATCTAGATCACATTGAGATAAACAACAAGAATGTTGTTGAAATGTTTATAAATACCATTAAAATCGTTGAAGATAATTATGTCGAGCAAGGGAATAACAGAGGTGGTTGGATTTTAGATGGAATGTTCTGCGATGTTTCTATTATACAAGAATTGTATCCCGATTATATAGGTGAAGAGGTTATAGTACTCAAAGATACATCGAAAAACAAGGAGTTTCTGAAGAATCGATTTTCAAGAAGAGGCGATAACATGTTCAGAGATTATAGACAATTCTTCTTGGAAATAGGGAAAATAGACGCAGCTTGGAGATCCCCTTCCATAGTTTCCACCAAATCTTATAAAACTAAAATAGTCCGTAATTTATTATCTGGAATAACTGACGATGACTCAAAATTTTTAGAAGAATCGTCAGTCCCATCAAAATTAGAAAAATACGAGAAAGAACTATTAAAATTTGACGAGAAATGGAAAGAAGCAAAACAGTTCTTTCAGAAGTTAGGAATCGAGCCTATAGAAATGGAGGTGACTGGGAAAACTTTACCAGATTTGTTAAAAGATGTAATAAAAACCTTAGAAAACCGTTATAGGGTGAATGCCTCATTATTCAATGAAGAAGATCGTGCCGAAGAAGTGCTCAATTTTGGTAATGAAACAGTTCGGGAGGAGGAAGGTGAAGGTCCATCCTTTATTAATGAGGCTGGAGGAGACATTATACAAAGAAATAGGCGATATGGTGATACCTATCATTATTGTCCAGTTACATATCACGATAACTGGGTGCTATGGAAAGGAAAAGAAGATTTTGCTGTTAAATTCCAAGATGCAGTATATCTGCTCTGTAGCGAACTTGACATGAAAAAGTTTCTTGACTCGCCAAGATCTTATCTGACTGATCAACCTCCTACTGAAGTTCCTCCTGCAAGGATATGCGTTGTAGGCGTTCCAGGTTCTGGAAAAACTACCATCTGTAAAAACTTGTCTAATAATTTTGGATTGTCTTACATTAGTTATAGTGATATATTGAAACAACACTTCAAAATCTCATCAGCCGAAAGTTTAGATGTGTTGAAGAATGATAAAAACATGGACCCTTCCTTATATGGTTATTTGAATTTTAACACACCATTGCCTGAAATCTTCTACGAGAATGTTCTTTCGAAGCTCTGGTTTAATTATCCTCTGAAACGACTTGGTTTCGTTATCGACCATTTTCCAAAGAAGTCTTCCGATGTTCAATACATGATAAAATACAAGTTGATTCCGGATATAGTGATTGAATTAACCAGTAGTCACTTAGAACTAAAAACCGCTTTGATTAATAAATATATGAGCAACTGGCAGGCTCAAATGGAACTCAAGCATCAATTGCTAGAGGAACAACATAAAGAGTTCATTGCAGAGTGGGAAGAAAAACGTCAAAAAAGATTCATGGAACTTCTTGAGGAAAGACGAGAAAAGAGGTATGCAGAGAAAAGAAAAGAGAGAAAATCGTCGAAACAAGATCAGACAGGTATAGTTGAAGATGTCGAGAGAGAAATGAATGCTATATCGCAAGTCAGCTTCGACTCAATAGCAGAGCAAAAAGATCTTGACGAAGTTAACAGAATTTTGGACGTTGAATTACCAGAATTACAGCTTGACCAATCGGAGTCATTTGAAGAAGCGAAACAAAAATATGAAACTTCTCTGACAGAAACATTCACTTTAGAACTTGAAGCCTTGGAACAAATTAAAGTTTCGTGTGATGTGGAGATGATTCCTTTTACCAAAGTCATATTTGATATTAATTTTCCCACCAGAACATTTAGAAATGTGTTATATGTAACTCGAGATATCAAAAACCGTACCTTGTCGATATTTGAGCGGTGTTATGAAGTTTCTATGGAAGTTGCTGATCGACTTCTATCCTGTGGCTATTTTTTCCTCGGTCGATTTGGAAAGACTTGCCCAGTACAATATTTCGAAAACAAGAATCCTTTCCAAATGTTCATTCCTATGGATTCCAAAAATAATGTATATCCAGTTATTCACAGAAGTTATATTTATTTCGTGATTGGCCGAAATAGTTTGGAAAAGTTCAAAGATGATCCACTAAAGTACGTAAATATAAATGTTTTCAAGTTTCCTTTAGTTGCACACAAAGTTGCTATTATCGGACCTCCAAAATGTGGTAAATCAACCCTAGCTCGAAGAATCAACGAAGGGTATGGTATGAAGGTCGTCAGCAGAGGTCAGGCTGCAAGATTCGTTTTGTCCTGTTTACAATTTTCCAGTCTGGCTCAGAGTATGGAGCAAGTACTAAGGCAAGGTTGGGAACTTACAGACGAAATGATTGCAAAATGCATTGAAGCCGTTAGTCTTGATTCGCTTGCTGTCACTCAAGGTATCATATTTGATGGTTTCCCAAATTCAATCACCGAAGTGAAACATCTTTCTTATCTTGGTTTAGTGCCGAATCTAGTAATTGATCTGGAGGCTTCCCAAAATGAAATTTACGAGTGTTTATCTAACGATACTGGAAAACAAGGTTTTCCAAGATTCAGCGAAAACTTCGTTGAATATTTATTTAGTAAGTGGACCGAAACAGCCGTAGATTTCAGGAAATGGTTTGATAGAGAGTATCAAGTGACAACAAAAGTTCCAATCGGAACAAGTAACTGGTCCGTTTGGTCACAAGCTTCTGGATTCATTGAAGCTGTGCTTTTTGAAATAAAGTACTATCACAGTAACGCACATGCGCATAAAGACTGCCCTTTGAGAGTTGCTAATATGCAGGTTACGCCTTTGGAATTTTTGGAGAGACAAAGCTCGTATAAGACATTTTGTCCGTGCTGTCTGCATTTTTCAAGAGTTCTTAGCTCCGGTGGTGAACCACCCGATAGAACTGGATTGGTGCAGTGGAGAAATTTCTTCTATTGGTTGTGTGGAGACCATATTGAAACATTCTTGAAGACACCCGAGATCTTTCTGTCACCCTACAATAATTACTCCCTTCCGGAGCAGCTACCCAAACCCTTAAGTTTGCATACCGCACCGAAAAATGTTTTCGAGGGTGGGGTCTGCGTCGTTTGTTACAAAAAAAGACGAGTTCTTGTCAAAGGAAAACTCGATTTAGCTATTGATTACAATAACCATACGTATCTGTTCAGTGACAAAACATGTCTTAATGAATTCATGAAAGAGCCTCATCTGTTCCCTTTGGAAATTAGTTTCAAAGCAGTCGATAATTACCCATCAATGAGTTACGGCGAACTTCCTGTATTAGGAATGCTTGAACAATATGTCGCCAGACCCATAATCAAAGCAGTTCAGTTCATAACCAGGCGCAGACCTGTCATTCCAGGTTTGGGTATTGCAGAATCAGCAGCTGTCGGAATTGGAATTTATCTCAATGTACATAATGATAAGTTATCGGAAAAAATCAAACCCAATTATAAAGAATGTGACAGACTCTATCACGAAAGAAGAGAGAAACTGATCAAGTTTCTGGATAACATGAAGTCTATCATCAATCCTTATTTACATTACGAAGAACCCATGCCAGCTTTTCATTTCTTGGAGTCGCTTGCAAGTGAAAGCACTGAAAGTGTTGGAACTGCTATGTCAAAATTAGTGGAAGAAATGGTTGATACCATTGTACCTGATTAATGTCATATTTTTGGGAAAATAAAAAATATTTTTTAATCGAAACTTATAATATAAATATGTATATGAAATCGAGAAAGGTTAATACAGTCAAGCTGCTGGAAAATAATTCTATGAAAATCAAAAGATAAATAGATAAGTACTATTCTGATCATTCCCACATTGATTTCAATTTAAAAGTCACCGGTAGACAGCTGTTTCAGGCTACCGGTGACTCTTAAATTGAAAAATCAATGTGGTAATTATCAGAATGGGCAAATATCTAAAAAATGAAAAATAATATCTATTTTCGTGAAAGCAAATAATTTTGGTGACAAAGGGCCCTCTTATTTACGTAGAGATCCAGCACTAGGCATCATCTGTTAGGGCGTCGCGACACCGACGCCAATTTTTTTTTTAAATTGTAACCCAGTATTTTCAATTGGTTTTTGAATTCTGCATTAAATTCTGATTTCAGCCATATAGCACACTTGTAGTTTTCGTTGAATACTGATGAAAAAAAGGCAATTTTATTGCGTATTATAAAGTGAATAAGTCAAAATAAATGCAATAATGTATTTATCGATCTGTCAGATGGTACGAAAGTATTGTAATGAATCTGAAGCCGGCCATGACCGATTGCCCCTGCGATCAAAGGTATGACCGCG
>WOGP01008602.1:0-11135 GCA_015342065.1 Leptinotarsa undecemlineata
CATCATTTTTGGCATAATTTTTTCTGGTGTTTTAAATTTTTGCGAAATAAGTTGTATTTAGAATTGCAATTGGTAATAAAAATGCGTTGGAAAGATAAGTTAGGCATAAAGCACTAACTTTGTTGAGGTTTGGCTAAATTTGAGAAATCGGCAAATGTCAAATTTTCGAAAAACTGTAAAAAAACTAAATTTGTACTAGAGAGCTAAAAATTGGTATATGGGTAAAAAATGAAAAAACAATCATCTTTTCTCTTTACCGATTTTCGAAATTTCGAGCAATAACTGCTTTTCTGAACATTTTTTGGAAAAAATGTCAAATTTGACAGGGAAGAAAAATCACTTGATCGGTCATATGCAAGTCATTTGGCATCATTTTCAAAGCACAACCTAATGAAGATATCAAAAGTTGCTTGAAGAGATAAACAAAAGAAAATCGCATTTGATGCGGACTTTATGTGTGACACTGTATATAGCGATCCTCTTCTATCGACTATAGGTTGTTTCATAATGTGTACACACAAATTGCTTGCCGAAATAAAAATAATGACCATAAATCTAAAGATCATTATTTTTGCTTTTCTAGCACTATTTTTACTTTAAAAAAAATATGTTCAATATAATATATTAAAATCTACTTCTTCCGAATATCGGATGTCCCATATTTTGTTTATCAGGAACTACTGCTCGAAATAATAATGGTAAGTTTGAAATATCTAACGATCATTATTTTTGCATTTCTGACATTTCTTCTTGCATTTGAGAAAACTTTTTGACTAAGAAAATAATAATGATTATGATTCTAACGATCATTATTTATGTTTTTATTTTATAATATTATTGCATTTTTGAGAGTTTTGGATCAATATAATCTCTTCTTTCAAAGTGGTATTAGAAAGGAGATCATCACTAATCATATTAATTCAAATATTTTTCTAGAACACAATAACTGTACCAAAAGTCGGTAGAACGGATTTGCAATTCATAATTACCATCAAAAAGTTTTAATGAAGTACTGTATTCAAAAAGAAAAGATCAATATTCACCATTTCCACGAAAAATATTTTCAATTACTTAATCTAAGTAACTAAAAGGCAAACGAAATACAAAAATAATAGTCATTACAAATAACATATTCAAATATTCAAAAAAACACTTTATTGTGAGATTTTTTTATATCGGCCAATTCCATCACATGTCATTAGAATTTGTATGACCAACAAGTATTTAAAAGGAGGAGAAATCGCTCATCATATTTATGAGAGACTTTTTCAAAAACACATCACATGAACACAAAAATAATGACTGTAACTTATATGGTCACTATTATCATAATTTTGGAGGCAATTTATGACTTACAAATTACCCTGTAATTGATGGAAGGGTATCATAATTAATAAATGTCATGAAATTTTCAAAGATGCAAAAAACCTGTCATTTGATTTTCACTCATTATTCAGGTACATAATTTATGACTTTAAAAATATAGTATGTACTGGTTTTGAAAAGAATACTATCACTTTCAATAGAAAAGTTTTAAGGAATGTAATGAAAATGAGTTGCAACCCTATAATTTGTCTTGTTCATGGGATAGAACTATTCCATAAGTATTATTTAATTACTCAAAACTCTGATAAAAGTCCCAGAGAATAATTTCAATGGCCTCAGTTATAATCTCATATTTCAAGATAGTATCTGATTTAAAACCCATCAGTAAATACAAGTTATTGAAGGATTTTTCATCGTACTCTGTAATATTCCCAGTATTTTGGTACATAATCTTCAGGAATTTCTGTCAGGGTAGCAGGTCCAATAAATACATTAGCATATGTAACAGCCAAACCACAAGGTATAATTCCTAATAGAAAATAATAGTGAAGACTGTCTTTGAATATGTTCCATTGCCATCTCGAGGGTACCATAGGAAATGTTCTGTGTTCTGACATGCATCTTTTGGACACTAAAATTCAAAAATTTTTAAAAAAATAGCAATCATTTCATTACATAACAAAAATAAGAATTGTAAAAAAATACCTTGTTTTTGTATTGTAGCTGTTGGCATTCGAAACAATGATCTTAATGTGCTTAAAATAGACATTTTAGAGAAATTTTATTAATGAACTACTGAAATAAAAATATGAATTATTTTTCTCCTTTAACCAAATATTTTTGACAATCGCTGAATCCATCCGACCAACAGCGTTGCCAATAGAAAATTATCAAAATTCCCAGCGTAATTAAAACTTTTTCAAATGATTCCCCATGACGTGCGGCAGCAATTAGAACGGATAATCTATATCTCCATTCTCATCACATAGATGTAGATCCAATATATGAAAATTCAGAAGGAATGCTGGAATTGAAAAACTTATATAAATATGTATTTTTTATATTCTACATAGAGTTTATGACCATTTAACGATAAGAAAATACTAAAGAATAAACACTGTCACAGAAATAAGGAACGGTGTCAATAATAAGAAAATGATTACCACGTAGAATACAAACAGAACAGAAGGAGAACTTGAGAACAAAAAAATAATCTGCAAGAATTCCTATTTTTCGATTGTCTCTATGGATCTATGAGATTTAGTGCTGTTGGCATTGACAAATGATAGTGAACGCTGAATTCTCGAAAATTCATCAACATGTTTGACTCCCTAACAAATTGTCTAATAAAAATAAGTATCAGATTCCTCAAAAAATTAAAGACTTCCCCAACCAACAATTGGGATCACTGCCAATCAATTTGTGTTTCAATTATGACCTGTTCTGACTTGTTGTTCGGTCTTTTCCCTAAACTATTTTAGGCGCATACATAAACTAGGTGCATACATAAACTATTTTCGTAGTTGTTAAAAAATAAATAAATGAAATACATTACTGGCCCTGCACTAGCTCATTGTTGAATGAAACTGTCATGTATCTATAAAAAGATCGCTCAAAGCACAGAATATTTACAATTCTGTGCCCAAAGCCATTAGAATATAGAATGCTAAAAGATCACTGTACCCATATATCTTTCCTTGTCTAAGGTACCCTTGGAAGTAAGATAGATGATTCTGTCTAGACGCTATTTTAATACTTAACCTCAGCTTAGTATCCAAATTCTCACAACATTTTTTTTCAAATTAAGATTTTTAAACAATGCTTGAATTTTCAGTTACATGATTAAAAACAAATGAAAACAATGCTTAATGGTCTGAGGTACATAAGTCATTCAATTAAATCA
Source organism: Leptinotarsa undecemlineata (assembly GCA_015342065.1). Taxonomy (NCBI): domain Eukaryota; kingdom Metazoa; phylum Arthropoda; class Insecta; order Coleoptera; family Chrysomelidae; genus Leptinotarsa; species Leptinotarsa undecemlineata. Next base: position 3,230 of record WOGP01008602.1, read on the forward strand.
TCTGCGTTGAAGAAAATGAATAATGGTCAGGAAAGGAAGAGATTTATTCACACATCTTTGTGTAAGTATGGTGTTCAATAACGGTTTGAAAAGATGAATTGTTTTTTATTTCTAGATAGGTTCAGTGGAGAGTACGAATGGCAAGATCCAAAATCACAGGATGAAGTGTAAGGAGTTTTTAATATCTATATAATTTTGTGGACAATTTCACAATAATAATGATCTCAATTTACTATTTTGATACACAATGAACATTACAAATAGTCACATATCAAGCCTCAATGACCATGTAAAAAAATATTCAGTAAAGTATATACTGCACCATAACATAAATTTTTCAGTAATTTTACTGGCTTCAGTTACCTAATGTATTTTCTAGTGCAGGTCCTGCAACAATTATTGTATCATCAGCAAAGTTATATGACCTTTTTTAAGTTGTTGAAGATTGTTGACAAATATTACGAGAAGTGAAGGTCCTGGGACTGTCACTGGGAGCTCGGAATATTACATCTTGTTCTCTGGACATGAAAATGGTCATACTACTACTATTCATACATGATTTCCACTGATTCAGACCCATTCCACTGAGTCAAACGAACTCAATATATAAACTCTGGCTAAGCTATATCAAATTCCTTTGACAGATGAAAATCTATTTTGGGATATGTATTCTTTCTGGACCTAGATTTATTGTCCCGTGTAAGATTATTTTTTGACAAATAATTCACTACTGTAGTAGACCACCAATTTTTCATTTGGGTTGAAAGATTTCATAACAGCAAAATTTGTTGGTAGTTCTTTCTCCAATTTAAAAAAAAGAAAAACTAAATTTTTTTTGGAAAACTACCCTTGCTATCATCCAACTCATGTTAGGAATCATACGTTAAAAGGTAAGACCTTGATAGTCTCTACCTCGTACAAGTTTCAACTCCTGAGGGTTGTTTTTCGTAGGGGTGCGACAGCTGGTTAAACGGAAACATAGAGACTTCGCCTGTAAGGCAGTGCCATATTAGAATCAAATGAATTCCTCCCTTTTTTTTTTGTTTTCAGGGTGAATATAACTGTTATTTCCAAAGATGGTGAACGAATCCCTATTCAAGGAAAAGTAGGAGATAATCTATTATACTTAGCACATAGATATCAAATTCCCATGGAGGGGGCATGTGAAGCATCCTTAGCTTGCACCACTTGTCATGTTTATGTACAAAGTAATCATTTCGATCATTTACCTACTGCCACAGAAACTGAAGAAGATCTACTAGATATGGCACCATTTTTGAAAGAAAATTCTAGACTAGGATGTCAAATTATTTTAGAAAAAGATTTAGAGGGATTGGAGGTTGAATTACCCAAGGCAACTAGAAACTTTTATGTTGATGGGCATTCGCCGAAGCCACACTAAGCATTGTTAATGATCTGATAATGAAATAGTAATATATTATTCGAATCTGGTTATCTGATTGTGATTTTTATGAAAATATGAATAACATAGTTTTCCAGTAGGCTTACTGTGATGTACCTTTTTTGGCAGTTGATTCTCTGTCAACATTGAACTTGATAGGAATTTCATATTGAAATATGAAGCCTTGTTAAACTATAGGCTGCACAAACTTTGACGTTTGAGGGCATGACAGTTGGTTAGAAAATTCAAAATTTAATTGTTAATGAAGCCTAGGTAGATCATTTAGTGAGGAAGACGCAGAGATGAATAATTTCCTTTGTTTTCAAATCAATTAAATCTTCAAATTATTTGCCCTTCTCAATTATTTTAAAATCACATCGAATATCTCATGGACAGTAGCCATGTCATTGAGTAGGTTAACAACATACATAAAAATAAGTTGAAAATTTTATAGCAGGAAAGGTACTCAAATGAAAGTTACTATATATTTCCATCATTTTTATGAAACGGGAATAAAGAACGTGTATGTATGTATTTTTTTATTTTTTCAAATAATTGATGTGGTCCCCAAATGGAATTTTCAAATTTGTGTAGTCTACAATTTGACCTAGAATTCGATTAACTCCCTTTAGCGCCACTCGAGATTATCTAATGAACATTAAGAAAAATAATACAGTCGGCTGCAGTAATGACGAATGATATATAATAACAGTAAAATAATTCAAATTTATACCCCCTTACTATTGATATATACGGAAGCGCAGAAGAACCACATATTTTTATTAGTTTTCTTGAAATTACAACTTTAAACTCAAAATTTCGACTTAAATCTTGTATTTTTTAAACTACAAATTAAAACTTTAATTTCGTCGAAAATTCGTGATTCAAAGTCGTTGTTTCCAAGAAATAAGTAATGTCATTCCTCAAGGTGTGTCGGTTTTAAAAATTTGGAGCCGAGCGAGCAGATACAGATTTGATGTCATGTGATCACAAAATGAACGGGGCGAAACGAAGGCTCGATCCCATCATTGGTCACCACAAAAATTTTTATTGCAAGGGAATAATTTTTTTATACAAATATTTCTAGAAAACTAATCAAGAATGACTATCGTTGAAGAAGTCTTTATTATGTGAATAAGAATACGTCATGAAATTTGTCTGAAAACGATGTACTGACAAAAACGAATTGGAAATTTCACCAAGAGTTTAAATTCATTCAAAAATGTGTCTTATTCAAACGTTGTTCTCGGAGCTAACTGATCACTTTTTTCTCTCTCTCGTAAATACCGAACATAGAGTATTATCGAACTCTTGTCGAGCGAAGCGAACTAATCGAACGAACACGTCGTCGTATTTTCAGGGTATATAGGTGGGTGAGTGGCTGAATAGAGGCCCAGCTGTAAGGGTAAGGGAGCTGGGATCCATCCCGATTGAACTGAAGACGTTCGTCAGGAGTCGTCTTTAGACGAGGGTATACCTGAAGAAAAGGGAAAGATGTGGTTGCAAACAAGGTTGACATCAATGATATAGTGACATCAGGTTTATTGTTACTAACACTGAAAATATACCTAAATAAATAAAAAAGCGAATTCTTAAATGTAACACAAAATTCCTGATGGATTTTTCCAACCAATAAATGATTGTATCTGTGAATTTAAGAACTCGCCTAATTTTAAATTCCAACTTATTGAAGATTAAACAATAACACTCTTACATTAAATCAAATAACAGTATAGTACTGCACGTTTTGGATATAACAGAATTTTATTATTTTTGCTTCTAAAATACTTTAATTGTATAATACTTTAATTTATTTGTATTATGAATGACTGCAAATCATTCAGGAATACCATTGCGCAGTATTCATTCAACGCTGTGATCATTATTGAATTTATATTATTAGATAAAATTGCATTTTATGTTATTTCATTTCCCGTCGTACATTTTCTAAAAATGTTGCCAAACAGTCGATTTCTCTGGTGAGTTTATTTTTCAACATCAATAACTGAAAATGAATTCATGCACACCCGATTAGCAACCGAGTAGCAAAAACGTCACCATAAAGTAGACTAAATAGTCACTATGAACTAGAACGCGAGCGACTCAGCTTGCAGATTTTTCAAAAAAAAGGAAATCGTACTATTGACGATTGTATTTTCGTATTGAAGCTATTTTCTAAATTTGTTGAAAGTAGCCCGCATGTTTTGATACATGACGTGGCATTTATTACTACGGTAGATATAAACTGCTTATCTGCAGATCTTGTTTTGAGGACGCCCGTTTTTTCATCACCTATGATAAATTTTATCGCACTTATAGACGAAACGTTAGGCACAAAAACTGGCAGACCTCTGCAAAAAACCTGTTAGAAAGAAAGCTGTGACACAGTAATATCAGATGACCGCCAGTCAGTTGTTACTATAGATGGGTCGGTATTTGAGGAACGGTATTTTGGAGCGCGATTTTATGATACCGTACCGTCGCGGTATTCAGAAAGATGCGCGACGGTATTTTTCAATAGACATTATCCATCGCGTATTGTCCTCGTGTCACGTCGCCTCTTGGCGTCTCAGTTCAGTATTCAGTTTCTACTGCTACTGGTAGGAACACGATACGTACGTTTTTCTCTGTCACAGTACTTTGTTGTGGGTAAAGTAAGAATGGAACGCCATCGCGATATATCATCCGCAAACCATTTGGATCTTTTTGGCACATGTATTACCATCAATTAAATATATAAAAATACACGAAAAACACTAATAATCTGCATACAATATCCATCTTGAATGATACCTTACACACTGAAGGTCTGTTCTGGTTCTCGATTTGTACAGATCCGGATCGTTCAAAACCAATGAGTCAGCTGTAAACTAAAATGATCTATGCCGCAAGATATTCAGTATTCAGTTGGATGACTGTGTTATGACTGTTGTAAACCGTCCAGATGATAGAGAACTAGATCAGGCCCTAAGATTCAATTTCAAAGCTTCTACATCCTACAACGGGACGGCGATACCCATGACGATCTATAATGCTTAGTATGGTCATTCTACTCGTAAAGTTTTGCTATGGAGTATTCGAGTATTCATCATGGTATTTTGTCGCGGTATTTTCCAGCCGCGATCGCGAATGGAGCGCTACAACAAAGGAACGGTATTTCCCATCTCTAGTTGTTACTGAGACTTCGGTATATGACCTTCGTATTCGCAATCAACGCAAATACAACTCATGATGTATATGTCATAGTAGCAAAGGAAGCATTTGGTACTTCAAATTCCATTCGACCATGGCTCATCGGCCAAGATCTTGTTCTTTGAGCGTGACTTGAGCCGTGAAAGTTTATATTCTTATATTATCTTTCGAAAACACTTTTCCAGTCACCTCCTGATGATGCTAACTTGGTAAACGCATTTCAGTTCCAATGAAGAAACGATGTTTTCAATAGATTTATTTTACTACAGATGTTACAAATTCTACGTTCTACGTTTTCATATAATGACGCTCTCATTGTCCTTTCGCTAAAAGTTTTATTTGTAGCACCAGGATTATTCTGAGTTGGCAACTTTGGATTTTATTTGACTTCAATTCAATTCAATGAAAACTGACACTAATGAGAAGTAAACAGAGTAGCCAACACAGAAAAGATACGTGTGCTCCAAATAATATCCACATCCGATATAGTTTATCGTCATTTATTGATTATTAACTATTGATTACTGATAGAACATGCATGAATCCACCTCATGAGTAACAATTCACAACATGGAATATCGAAATATGCAAAAATACAATGTTTCATTATGTTATTTGAAAAGTAACAGCAATTAAATGTTCAGCCTATTATTGGCAACTGTTACCTATCTTGTCACTGATAATGACGTAAACGTAAACAAATGACGGCAAGCCTTAAATGCGAGGTGAAATTTTTTATGTTTACTCCAGCCAATCAAACTGCGCTAATGTTTCGAATGCATTATATGACCTTATCGAACAAATCTCAATATTCCATTCCACTTCATTCGATTGCTGATAATTCTATTACTGGAATCATTTTATTATTCCTACCATCATAACTGATGATGTTAATAATGGTCACATTATTTGTCTTTCTATATTTTATATTGAGTTTTTCAGAACTATTGCATTACAAGTAATTTTCGAACCACCAAACCCATATTTGAGTACTTTCGGAACATATCCTATTCTCAATATGACAAATGACAGGTGAATAGTGAAGTGCAGAGCAGAGCTTATCACTTTAATTTTTCCAAGTTTCCGCTTCCTTTCGGTATAACTCCGCAGCCATGAAAGCCAAGGGAGAGGTTAGTTAACTGTTTTCATTAGAAAATTTAATAATTGTAAGGTCATTATGTTGTTTTTTCAATAAATAATAGTACTGGTGATTTCAGTATTAGAAATAAGTACATTTTTGATATCAGGTTTTAACTTTGAACTTGTTTTGCATGGTCGTACACATGTGCTTAGTGTCATAACTACTGTTTCCAAACAATTTTTCTGTTTTCAGTTGAAAGAATATGAAGTTATCGGGCGTAAGTTGCCTACAGAAAAGGAGAAAACGACTCCTTTATATAAAATGAGGATATTTGCTCCAGACCCAATCGTAGCGAAATCTCGTTTCTGGTATTTCCTTCGCCAGCTTAAAAAGTTCAAGAAAGCCACTGGCGAGATCGTGTCTGTGAAACCTATTCCCGAAAAATCGCCTATTAAAATCAAAAACTTTGGTATTTGGCTCCGGTATGATTCCCGATCTGGCACCCACAACATGTACAGGGAATACAGAGATCTTAGTGTTTCTGGAGCTGTAACTTCTTGCTACAGAGATATGGGGGCCCGTCACAGAGCCCGAGCTCATGCTATACAGGTGAGTCTTATTTTGTATAAATGTTATATTTCTCTAGAAATTCCTACCTCCAGATAGATTAATAGTAGGTGTATGCAACACTCCTCCCAAGATTAAGAGGTCAACCATAGCATGTAAGAAAATTTGACTAAGAAAAAAGAACTATCTCTAGAAAGTTGGCCGACATTAAATTAATAAATGAAGGAATATTCGGAATTGCTACTGGTATGGTTCAAAATAGTTACATTACTGTTTTTTAGAATGTACTCTCGCATAACTTTCTAAGGTTCAACTAAGCCACTGTTTTTTTATTGTTATAGGACTGTCCTGATGACAAACATGAATACGTCTTTAGAGCTTGAGTCAAAAAGAAAATTTACATGCACCAAGTTAAAATATTTGCAACTTTCATTGAGTACAGAAATTTCAAAAAGAATGTTTCAAATTTGTATAATAATAATTGGAGAAATGAGTGAAAAATCTTGAACCGTCATTTCATTATGGAAATGTTATAGTATACTAGAATATTAAATGAAAAATAATTGTGGTTATGTTGATATTTGCATAAACCAGAAACTTTTCCTTGGCATAGTTTATTTAATTTTCAATGTAATTCAGTTGAAAATGGCATCGAAAGCAGTTGTTCGTGAAATTGTAAGTACAATAAGTGTTTTGTTGAAAGAACTATAAACAATTCTCGTTAATGTGTTTTAAAATTGGCAGACAACTCATAAAGCTTGACTCAGTCTAACATGTGTTGATCTTCTAAAAAGTTCATCAACTTAACTTGGTTTTTCATTCAACTTTTGTTGATAACTGAAATCATTCAACTGAACTTGATTCGTGAGAATGAATTTTTAGTAACAAAAATGTACCTGCTATGTACTTGCTGGGTACTCGTTCTTAAAACTACCTGTTCACCTATTAGTAACATATATTAATTGAGGTCCATAATTTGTATAAATTGCATTATATAGTAGTATAGAGCAGGGGTCTCCAAACTACGGCCCGCGGGCCAAATCCGGCCCGCCAGCGTCATTAATCCGGCCCGCGGCAGCCAATGATTTACTGTCATCGATCTGGCCCGCGACAGCCAATGATTACCTAATTGTTGTTACTATTGCTGTGATAGGTTGAAGAAGAAAACACATAATGATAATTACTCTTATTTACTTTTATTTACTTGCAAGGTAAAACTTAAAGACGGAAATGATGACAAAGAAAACTTAACTAACTAACAAATAATTGAAATTAATCACAGTAAAAGAAAAACACTAATGAGATTTATGTAATTGTGATTTTACACCGACAATACTTTGTAGCTGTGGATCAATTTTACTTGTACCAATTATCAAAAGAGATTCAAGATGCTCATCGGTTAATTGAGATCTGTAAACATTCTTTTTGTACTTCATCTTGGAATACCTTTTCTCACACAATAAGTAGTACCAAAAACAGAAAACAACTCAAGAGCAAATTTATGCAAATTATCAAATTGTTCCAGTGGAAAACTCTTATAAAATTCCAACAAGGATGGATTTTGATATTTGTTCTTGAGCATATCACTGCACCGTAAATCAATAATTTCCATTTGGACTCCCAGGGCCAGGGTTTCAATGTCAGAATCAAAAGGATTTTGAAAA
>WOGP01008603.1:0-11135 GCA_015342065.1 Leptinotarsa undecemlineata
ACGATTATCCCAATTGATTTTTCGATAATTAACTAGTGGAACCACTACCTGCAAATTAATTTGTCTGCTTTTCAATCTATTGTTTACGAATTAATTTGCAGGTAGTGGTTCCACTAGTTAATTACCGAAAAATCAATTAGGATAATCATCATTTAACAAAGTACAAATCGGACCAGAAAACTCTAGATATATAAACAGCTAACCTTTGTCTTTAGATTCCGTATGAATTTTCTTTTCCTGAAGATGCTAACCTTGTTAGCGAAACGCGCGTCGAGTGCAAAAATATCAGTTTGGTGTTAGGGTAATTGATCTCTCGAAAAAGTTTTCAGAAATTGGTTTGAAAAATACTCACTACGTCATCTAACCTCAAGAACACACGGCACTGATAAAGAAATATTGTGAAACGGCCAAATAATTAGTATTCAGCCAGTCCAGTTAGCCGAGCATTTATTCCTCAACTACATTTTATAGCACGTTTACTAACTATCCGGTCGACTAGGGGCCACAGGCAAGAAATATTTATGACTGTACCAGGGACGCTTGGAACATATAAGCACTGGTAGTATATACATTTCCTATTTGCCGGGCAGTGATTATGAACACCCCTCGTAGTGCTCTTATTTTTATTGTCAATGTCAATTGGGAATGGATAGACTACACCAAGATTATTTGAAGTTGCCCAAAAATTCTTTATATTCTGGAGGTCGGCCTTGTACTGTCATTCCACAAGAAATACTTGCCAAATGCATTTGACATTAGATATATGAAATTAAAGATAAATTGTTATTTCAATATTTTGAATATATCTTCTTGGCTCAGCGAATGCCTGTACATACTAATATTGTTGAAAGTGCTACCGAGTAACTATTTAGGTGATGAAAATTTGCTTCGAAATTTACTAGATAATGGAAAATTGCCGCCAACTTGGCCGATGTTTATAAAATCATGATTTGATGCAAGAAACCACAAATTGAATGGATATTATTATAAAAGTTCTATGTAATGGTATGGTTGTTGATCGATTGTTTACTGAACCAATGGACTTAAATTTATCCACCAGATTGCGAATAGTTCTCTCGGAAGAACAAATATATCGACCGTAAAATTGACGAAGTACGCGATACGTTGCCAGAATGCTGTATCAATCCATGGTGAATTGCTATATCCATCTATGGTGATTTGGCATAATAGACTGAATAAATGACAACTGATTTGACAGATGTAGCTTCAACAAGATGTCCATTATCAATTCTGAAATTTGGAAATTCCTGTTGGAACACCCTATAGAAACGGTTTAGTGAGTTTATTATTTTCTTTTTTGCGAACTATTCAATAACTATTATATAATATAATTACTATATACAATAACTATATATAATAACTATATATATAATCTGAAATTATATCATCAAAGAACAGTAAAAATGTTTCAAAACAGTTCTCATTTTCTGGAACTGTGAGTTTTTTTTTCATCTCATTCCATTTTTGTTTCCACAAAATGATACATGGTTCTTTTATTTATTTCCACCATTCGAGAAAAAAAATGTGACAACTCATTTTTTCATAATGAATTGTTTATTGTAATTATTTCTACCAATTATTGTGGGGACACGGAAAATATTATGAGGTTATGATCATTCTCATATCTAGATGTTAGAACTGAGGAAAAATAATTTCAAAACTAGAACAATCAACTAACGTTGATTTCTCGATCAATAGAACCACAACCTTCAACTGCTTAAGATAATATTGACATTTCTGAACGAGAAAAAGTGAGTGCCTACCTTCAGGTATTCTTCGAGTTTGTCGAAACAGTCTAGCTACTGAGGAAATATCTTTCAATGAATGACAAATTAAAAATTAGGTTTCTGGTGACTAACGAAAGTGTAGATAACATTCATTAATGTTTAGGGATCCGGCGAGAAATCGCCATTATACTAAGTATATGTAGATACTTCATACTTTGACGATTCAAGATTGCTTACTCATGCACTTTTGCCACCTATTACCTTCAAAAAGTCGGAATGATCCAGAGTTATTAGTAGCTCATCGTCCCTATTTGTTTTGGAGAAATTGCTTAGAAACTTCCAGCCTCAATTAAATGAAAAAAGTTTGGAAAATCAGGAGCTTTTGCTTTACTATGTTTTTCACTTCTCCATAAATAGATAGAAAGAAAAACTTGTGAAAAAAAAATTAATATCACAATAAAATCTTTCCACAAAGTTGTATAGATTTCGTCAAAAAATAATAGTTTCGATATCATCACAAATATCTCCTCTCGTAAACTGTCTAGGTTTTCACCGAAACTATATCATTCTAGAATGGCAGGTTTCCCACCAACTTAGATGTTATGTTATCGAAAAAGTGTAAGATAACGGACTTTCGAAATTTTTGAGTGGTTTTTATATACTATCGGTTGTATGAATTACAGTGGGCTTATCTCTAGTACCGGGATGGATAGGATGTGATAAATTATTTTTCATCATTCGTCGTTTTTGATTATCATTTCTGATCAGGAATTTCCGAACTCTTGAAATTTCAATTAAATCACTTTTCCTGTTGACACTTTTTGATTTCAAAGGCTCCTCTAATTTGTAATTTGTCACACTCTCAAATACGGTGACTGGGCTGTCTGTTCAGTTGAATCGAAATTAATTATATGTCTTTTCTGTAGATGATATTGCATTAATAGCATTTTTTTTTTATTCAAGAGTCTTGACACATATTCTTCAGTCCCTACGATAATGTGACATTAATAACTTCTAACTTAATTTTAATGAAGAATTGTATTTTCATCGGAAATTCATGAATAGTGAAAACCTATTGTTATGATTTTGGGTTGATTTCAGAAAGCTCGTCAGCTCGTCATTGATTATTTCGTGTATCCATTCGCAACTACAATATACGGCATTTTGAATTTTCCAGTGAGCTGAAAATTGAAGCCTTTCTCAATTCGGAGTTGAAATTCATAATTACGATATGAAATTTACTGACTGTGAAATATGAATCTACTACTGTTTGTCAGTTGTGAAAAAATCTATTTCTGTAGTAGGAATTGAAGAATTGAAAAATAAGTAATCAGAAAACACTGCAGACTCAGATGCCTATTTCGTTTTTCCTCCCATCTTTTTATAATACCAATTTAAACAATCTCGTTTCCTGTACTACTCTGAATAGGACTCTTACTGGATGTATGTCATATTCTTTCGGACATAATTTGGGTTGTCCATAAATTGTTTTCTTCTTGTGATCTGGAGCTCACTTTCGAATGAAATATACCGATGTGCCTTCCTCATTGTTGTATTGCCTGCAGCTAAGACCTCCATTGTACAGGTGTCTTTTCAATAGTATCCATTGGGTAGCATTGTGATTGTTCTGAGCTGAGCCCTGGTTTTTCAAAGCAGTTATTCGGTTCTCTCCTCGAATGCTCATTTTGTAAACGTTTTATCTTACTCTTTATGTTTCTTATATACCCATTTCCCGATATGGTTTCGTACCAGAGATTTTACTACCATAGCTGGTTCAGAGTCTATATATGGAGTTGAGGATTCATGTCTGGCACACTCGTCAGCTACTTTGTTTCACATAGTCAATCTATCAATCAATCAGTTTTCTCTGCTCCTCACGGCAGTCCCAGATCGGATTCTATGTTAGGAACAAGGTTACTCTATATAGCTCGAGGTGTTTCTGCCGAGCACGTTCTTAACGATGTCTCGCTAGAGTCTCTCGATTGTTACTCATCTCGCGTTTGAAAGGTAGGTTTCCTAAGATGCGGCGTATACCTGAAAGCTGTTGGCAGACCGCCCAATTCCGCACCCACGCAGGTAACAGGCGCAAGTTTTCGGCGTATGATGTGTGGCCTCGACGGTCGTCCATCATATGTTCAAAAGGAAACTTTCCTAACACGAGTACTAGGCTCACCTCAGCCAGGTAGGGGTACATCGTGAAGGGCGGCATTGATGTCCGAGGACTTTAATGTCATCATCAAATATATCAGATTTGACACATTCGTCCCTCTGACGAATCTCAGTCCAAAGGGTAAATGAGCCATGCTTCAATCCTGGTTAAATTTAAGATGAACATCGAGACGAGTACTAGGGGGAGGTGAAGTGCCCGCTTGCTGCTTTGACTAGCCAGTCTTCAGCTCCATTGGCGTTGGCCTCTTAGTGGCAAGAGAACTTCGCTAGCGGATGGAGAGATGGGGCTTGTTGATCAATTTGTGGGTGTACGAGTTGCTTAATGGAACATGGAGAGATTCACACTAATTCGTGATTTCCGCTTTCTTTCTGTTAGTTCTAAGCGACTGAGGTGTCGAGGCCTGCGGTCCATCCAATAGCCTCTAGTGTCCGAGTCTAGCCATGTGAGCAGTAAGGCACACGTTAGAGGTTTTGGACCCGGGTAGACTGAGCTACTAGTATGGGAGCTTAGGTTCTCAACTTGCAAGTTGACAGTTCTGGAGGTGGATAGTTCGCTAGTGGGTAAGGGAAATGGATCTCGTGAATCCATTTGTGGGTGCATGAGCCCCTAATTTACTGCGGTTTACTTAATGGGAACTAGTAACTAGGTCCAGCCTTATTAGGCAACAATACAGACGTTCGAAGTGTCGGGCTCGTGTGAATGAGACTACTAGTATACGAATTCAGGTTTTCGGCTTGTCTTTACCAGGGACAGATATCCCACACAGTTTGGTATAGTCAGCAGGGGCAGATGTGCCACCAGAGAACTGAGGAAATGTTTGGTCTGGTCGATTCTGAGATTAACGTAACTGAAGTACCTGCTCTCACTCTGACCGAGAGTACGTGATGTGAGAAGGCCACAAGTATGCTTGCGACAGGTTTGTGTGGTGGAAAAACGGGAAATCCCTAAAATGTGTGCCGGCCACATGAGGCCGTATCACCGTCCAGGGTGTTCCTGAAAGGCCTAACCGATTCCTCTGGTAACTATGACTCTCTCAATTTAGCCCACAAAATTCGGATACGCGTCTCTCGTCACCCTGGAAATTTGTTCATCCTTTGTACAAATGACCTTGAATTTTGTGGCGGTCTAGGATTCGAAAACCATTCCAAGGCAGTCTCAATCAACCTGCCAATCACAGTTTTTCTGAAGTTTTCTGTACCGGACATAAACTCGAAATTGCTGATTCATTGATGTACCACAACCCAATGGACACCACCTGTAAAAAGAACTGATTACCGTGCTCCGGTAAATAATCGACATTTTCTAAAGTTTGCCTTTAGAATTTATATGAATTGGTAGATGTGGTGATTTGAAATATTTTTAAGAGAAAAAAATCTGACGTCGGAAAATTAGGTTATCTTTGAATTAATGTTATTGATCCCCGTCTGCCAATAGAATAAGGTGGAGAATCTTCCTACTAACAGAATATTATAAAGTTAGAAATTTTTGTTGGGAGGTTTTGTCAAGCTCCGCAGAAAAAATTACAGAATCAAAATAACAAGTTACACAGAGCTGGAACATAGTTATCTACCAACATGTTCAATTTTATTTATTAGTATCACAACAATGTTTTTTATTTGATAATTCTGATTCATGTAGTCAAAATTTTGATTTTCGATGTTTTATTATTGAAAATTTTTACTTTGAAATGAAATTCAGAGTTTGAAGTGGAAACCAGAATGGAAATCTACAGATTTGTGTTAACATTTTCATTTTGGAATTGGATATGTGATCCTGCTGCGCTTTCATAAAGAACAAATTCGGTGCACGTCGATTCTTATGAACATTGAGTTGTGAAGGAGAGAGAACGTTCTTCTGTCAAATCGTTACCAATGAAATCTGTCAGAAAGAGTCCACAAAGGAATTGTCCTTCAATGAGGCAGAATGTTTTCAGAAAATATCATTTTAGAATATTTTCATTTACAATTGAATTTTTCGAAAAGATGTACAACTCGTTATTTTCCGAAAAAATCGCCTCGTTGAACCATCTGGACACTTCCTCACCAAACCCTTCATCTCCCGCTTCATCTAGGTATTCGCCGTTTTCCCGTGATTCCTCCGTGGACGTCGGAAATGAGAGTCGGCAATCCGTCACTAGCATCTCCTCGTATTCCACATCATCGAGAAGATATGAAATCGTCGGCCAACGATCAATCGACTCGCGCGCCAGTATCACGAGCCTCTGGTCCTCGGATATGTCGAGGAGGGACTCTGAAGCGATACCCGAGCACGAGATTGATTCGAGCGACTCACGAGGCTCGTTTGCTTCGGCGGGTAGTTTGATTTCTTCGGACGGATCGAGGAGGTACTCCGACATCGTCGGAAAGAGGAGGAGGTCTTCTGCGAGGTCTTCGCAAGTGAGACGGTACACCAGGAGGGTTCCTCTGAGCTACGATCGGCGGAGAACGACAGGAAGGTTTGTATTTGGTGTCATGATAGTGATATTATCTGTTCTCAACGCGATAGTGTAGAATGAGAACTTTTTAATTTGTTGCTCAATGACATTTATACGCTACTTATATTATGGTCAATTAAAAATGTTAAATTAATCGAAAACTAATCATTCAACAAACTGATATTAGTAATATGGACAAATTCAAGAAGTGATCGACAGATAATGATTTTTCCTTTTTTTCTTGTGTGAAATTTACTTTTAATTATCCAAATTGATATGAAAAGTATAATTTCATACACCGGTACGTTGAATGATATGGGACGCACACCTTTTGAAGTGCTGATGTATTTTAACGCAGTGAGTAAGCAATTGACTGTACTTTTTTAGGATTGACATGACAGAAGATATTTTTTCAGAAATGTTCGTTAAAATACAAAAAAGAAATGAAAACGAATAAAAAATGGCACTTTCCATTCGCGCTTAAAGTTAAGCTTCACTATTTTCTGAAAACATACATTATCAACGAGTAACATTGGCTTTCTATATTTCATTGAAAAAATCAGAGATTTGCAATAAAAAATTGTTTATATAAATCAAGTTGGATTTTGAAACCGGCTTTATATTATTTGTGAAGGTTATCAACGTGTTCTTGAAGGAAAATTATTTTATTTTTCATGCATATGGGCAAACTCTACCCTGGAAAATGAATTTATTTTTCATGCATACTGGTCAAATCCTATCCCGGAAATCTTATAATAAGTTTTCCATTACTCTCTGAGGAGTAGCTGGGTTATTTTTCGAACTAAATGGCACCCTTGTGAACTCGTCATGTCCATTTTCTACTTTGGGAGTCGTTTTTCTATCGAATTCGGGTGCATTTCAGCTCGATGAAATTTAGGAGTTGAGTCTAGTTTGTCGAGTATGTCCTTGTTGAGAATGGGATATTTTTCTTTCACGGTTTTTCCGTTATCTCTTCATTGATCGCCACTAGTGTGCAATTTTGTTTTCCGCTATTGTACCGGTACAATATATAGCGGTGAACTCCATGAGAATTGTAATGGCCCAGAAAATTCGTCTTCCATCATCTTTTCCATTTGTTTTTGATCTCTATTTTGTGTATATGAAGGTATCTATCTATGCCGGATGAACTAGAAACATCTCCAAGATTAGCCTCTGTGAGAAATCTTGCATAAATGTCTGTTGAATATAATTCAATATCCAGCGTGGTATTAGTCAGGGAAGTAGTTGTTTTTCGATAGACATTTATCACACCCTACTGTGTAGGTAGTTACTTTATACGTTTTCTCATACGTATCTATATTCTATTAGATTTTGTGTGGATTGGAATCATGTTTGTAGTTTTGTTATCCATTTCGTCTTATCAATGACTTTTCATATTTTTTTTTCTTTTTTCTGAATTCCGATGGTATGTTCGTAAATTACTAATACAAATTTCATTATTTTGTTATCGGTAAACTTTTTTGCAGTGTTGCGATTTTGTAAAGTGTTCAGTGAGAGTCCCATAAAATATTACTCGAATTCCTTTTTCAATTTTGATAAACATCTTTTGGGTTGGATTAAATCAAATGAATAAATAATGAGGGCTATTTGGAACTTTAGCCATTTTGTACATATTTCTTTCAGAATGTTTCTAAATATTTGCTTCAGATTTTTCCTATTTTTCCCGGAGCATTATACCTGCTGGTCACAGAAAGGTAAACAATTCATGGCGGTGTCGATATTGTAACAAAAACACAACACTATAATTCTGGGCTAAACACCTAATTTAATCTATATTATCACAGTTCACTGATAGATTAGCACTATCTTATCTGAACGAGTTTTTGTTTACTTTGAATATATTTAGTATATCAGTGTTTGGTGTTCGGTTCAGTGAATTTGGACTTCCCGAGATGCCGACTACGAGTAGGTGGAAGAATCCAATGAGAATTTATTATGCACCAGCATGCACAAGGAGATTCTCAGAGTTCTTACCGAGATATATTGGGTATATATTTTTATAAATTGTGTGATATACTGGAAGATACTGACAGTTTGGAACAAACAAATTTTGTTTTGTATATTACAAAACCTTGCTGATTGAAAATAAAACTGTTTTTTTCATGATTTACATATACGACTGTTCAAATGAAAAAACTGAACATAGTTCGTTACGTTATGAGTCGGTAGGTGACTTATTATAGTACGAATTTTTTCCGGATTACTCAACACCTAATTCATTTTGTCATTAAAATATATTTTGAACAAATTCAATCACAAATTCCATTTGGCAAGTTCAGAATAGAACTACCAATTTTAGTTGAGCAAAATATATAGACAATCATAATAAGGAGTATTTTCTGTTGTTTCATCATATTTTTCATTTGCCTTATATGGTAGAAACATATATTCCACAAGTTTGAAATCCTAAAGATTATCAGTAGGTATAAAAAATGCCAATAAAATGAAGATATACAATTTAAGTTGGGTAAATATATAGTCTATTTTATAGTTTTTCATTATTCTTCTGTACTTAAGTTGGTAAAAAAATTGATTTTACGAGTAAAAGTGCCTAAAATTCATCAATAGATGTGAATAGAATCAAAATTACTGATGTTCGTTATGCTTATTATAAAAAAACGTAATCCTTCACATTTTGGACGTGTATAGTTGGATATGAATAAGAATATTTTTTCGTTGCTTCTGGGTTGAAATTTTCATTATACTGAAAGTGCCACAGGATGGAACCCAGTTAGTTTTCTTGCAGAATTTCACATATAACTTTTTTTTTTCGGTTCTTCTACACATAATTTTCCATATTCGAAGTAGTTTTGCCATGATGAAATTCAAGACTAAGTTGAACGCATGTTGTGTTGATCATATTAAGAACCGTTTCATTATAGGGGTTTTATTTTAACGTGTTTACTGTTTCTGATAACATTCTTCTTTACTAAATCCAAATTGCTCATCAGATAGTTCACTGACTAGAGAGATTTCATTATTTGATTATGTTGGAAGCAATTGTTACCATAAATTTTCAATGCTAATCATATATTGATAGACATGTTCTTCCTGCACTATTCAATAAATTTTTTTATGAGAACTTATCTAAACTTATTGATTCATTTTTCATCATTAGGATGCACATCTGTGTGATGTGTGAGAACTAACCCAATTTGACACCTGCAAACATAACTTTACCTAACGAAATATTTAAGTTATCGAATATTCTTGCTGATAATAAAAATAATAGCTCAACAAAGATGCTTCAACTTGTGTCATACATTAGCGTTACTATTATGAGTATCGCAACTTTGGTGCCAATGAGAGCTAGGCACATTATAACAGTATAGCCTTTGTGCCAACAAATTTTCCGGTCATTTTATTGATATTTGAACGACACCTCTATTTTCTTTTTTATTATTTCAATTAGTTGGTTTTCTATGAGAATAATATCGATTTTGACGAAATACCAATCTGAATTAGAGAGGTGAGGAAGCATTGTGCTTTCAAATTAATAAACGAATAAGTTACAAATGGATTTTGAAAGATATACAGAGTGGATTGAATACAAGACTACGAATAGAATTATTTCAGAAATGAAAATGATAATTTAATGGTTTAGTTTGTTTTGAAAATAATTCGCCATCATTATTTAATTATTCTGGAACACGTCCACTTGCTAACTAATAGGCAACATGAAGATATTCAGAATGTGAACATTCATAAGAATACTGGTTTGCACTTTTGAATAAATACATTCATTAAGGAATGTCAAATTCTGAAGTATTCGTGATAATTTTTGTTGGTTATATTTCTCATCAGCTGTTCACTATAAGAAGTGCACCTAACCTCGACACATGTTTCCCTATATAACAGCTTCCTCAAGCATTCTTGTTGAGAAAGATATTGTATAAACACGTATCGCGATTTTGTTAACCTATCACCGTGTCATACACGCTCTTTGGGAATGCTTTCAAGTGAGACCAACTTTGAAATTTTCAATTTATGATCCAGAGTTATGTCAACTATATGATGTGCAACTGTAGTAACTCTGTTCTTGTCAAATTTCATCTGTAAACAATGTCACGTTTTGTGTGTCGGTTTATTATATATTGAAACCTTTTATTGATGTAAGAAAAAAGATACATTCCCCCAGATTGATTCTACACATGGGTATAACACCAGACACAGAAATAACTTTATAGTGCCTTAATCAAAACTTAGAATATTTCAAAATGCCCCAAACTTCAGAGCTCCAGAAATATTTAATTCGATCCCAGAAAACATGGAAAATAGTAGCTCAAACAAAATCTGAAAGATTTTCTAGTGCAAAATTGCCTTTACCCCATAGAAAAGTTTTTAGAACATCACCTCTAAGGGAATATTTTTTTTTCATCTATTTATGTACTTATTTGCTTTTGATTATCTGTTATATCTACCCATTTGTATGCTTTTTATGCGGTGTTTGCTATTCGTTTGTTGATGGTATATCCACTTTGTATGAAACCCTTCCTTTGACTTTTTCCATACATCCTGTACTGTCTCAAAGAAATAAAATCATATTTTTTTTTTCACCGTAGTGTGCGCTGGTCAGGCCCTATCCTCCGAAGCCCCGATACATTCGGGAGGGCGCGCCAGCATTATCAACCAATGATCACTCCCCACGCCGTGGGGTAAGTGATCATTAGGTCCAAGAATCATGTCCCATGAGCAAGCGCAGTGAGCCAAGAATGACAGCCTTCTGCATCTGTGCGGCTAAAATGTCTGCCTTAATGCGGCA
>WOGP01008604.1:0-11133 GCA_015342065.1 Leptinotarsa undecemlineata
GTGATTCTCTTTTTTCTGTATTTTATTATTTTAGTAAGTAGAGTATGCAAATGACTATTTCTGAACCTGTATAAGGTCAAATGAAAATAAGCTGTATTATTATTATTATCAATGATCATCTTCAGTAGGAAGATTAAACTTTAATCTTTCTCGAACTACGTTTCGAGGTTTCGACAAAAATGATAACTTAAACTAGTCTAAGTTGAACTATTAATATTTTAATAGTTAATATCGACATTGTTCAACTTGAGACAAGCTTAGGATATTACTTAAATTTTATGTATATTAACAAAATATTTCATTGATTATTTTGTGTGTGTGTGTACATGATAAGTATGTAGATCATGCTTTTGATTATACACATTTGATCGCAAAAATCTGCTTTACTTTATTGCATTTTATCTGGTTACATCAGATAGTATTTTTTTTGAAATCGGTCAAGTCGATGAATTGGGGAGTGTTGTCCTATTCACTCGTTGTTCTTATTTAACACCACTTGACATTTTCGGAGTTCATCGATCTTAAAGAACGAATACCAGTATCTCACGTTGGAAACATGATATTCGGGACGACATGTTTTCCTAAAATCGATTTTTTTCTTCAAAGGTTAATTTGTTTCTTCATTCTTCTTTCTTTCATTTGTTTTGTATGACCTTACTCCAACAGTTAATTGACATGATTAGATTAGATATGTAAGAAATCTAAAGGAAAACCACGTTTCAAAAATCATAGTTCAAATCATCAGTCAAATTTAGCAACTTGTAAAATTAGTGACACATCAAACAGATGTTCTCAAGTGTGTTAATTAAAATTTTCAAAATGTCTCCTTAGTCAAAGCTTCCGAATCACCGCGCAAACCGTTTCTACGTTCTTTCACTGAATGCTCATACATGTTTACTTCATCCTAGTTGAAATTGATTGAGTAATAGTTTTCAATTAATATCAAAGTTAAACGCCTTCATCAAATTTAATAAATGATGAAGGATAACTAATTAGCTAACTTCACGATTTTTCGATAATCATTTTTCAAATCTCGAATGATGATCATTATAAACCAAATATTATTTATTATACTCCACAGTTAAACTTTCTTCAGATCGTGGGTAGGACCAAAGTTCGTTTGTGATAGCTAAATTATCATTTTTATGTTCGTCTCATAATCATACTCCTTGTGATTTTCTTAAACATAATAGATCGATAAGTATTTTTTTCTCGTTAAAAATAGAAAGTCGTCTTCTTTATATGGTTATGATACAAATTGCAAGAAGAAAGTAACTAGCTTTCATCGAAAACTTCTTTGAAAACTAAATATATAGGCAATCTTGTAAAATAACATTGTATATTTACGTTTCAGAACTATTATGGCACTTATGACTATGTGAAGCTGACCAAAAAGGATTTACCTAATACCAGTGGACATGTAGCTACCAGAAATCGTGATCATGGTGTTTGGGCCGATGTCTGAACAAATTGTTCGATGTTTGTGAATTTATTAGCTGTGGTCTGCAGATCTTAATACCTGACGTTTCACCAGCTATTGCAGCAGGTATTATCAAAGGCGATGCGGCAAAGGTCGAAGTGATCTACTTTGCTACGATGAGTCAACTGAAAATGGTCTTCTTATGTTTATATATTTCTACCGCCTCTCTGAATAGCCTCGGATACTAACCTCTAGTTTGATATGAATTTGAGATTAGGAACTGCATTACGCTGGAGTGATTGGGGAAAGATTGACCATCTAAACCACAACATTATAGATGTTATCAAGTCAGCGGGTTGGCTGTCCTTGTGGGGATTGAGCAAACCGGCCATCGGATTACTTAATCCTAAGGTGTGTGTATCCGTGCCGAGAAGATGAATGACACTGAGCCTATCAGCTGTCTCTATGGAACCTTTGAGACACTGGGCGCCCTCTCGTTATATCATTGCCTTACGACTCCAACTGATCTCCTTGTGAATTTAGATCAGAAGCGAGTCTACAGAGGAGATGGAGGTCGAGCTTACTCCAACTGACCTACCTGTAAATTTAGATCAGGTGCGAGAGCTTCGCAACTCTTTAACTCATGATCCAATAACTAAATCTATAAAAAAGTTTGGTGGTGCAGCCAGGAAACGACTGAGGAGACGACTGAGTCGTCTCCTCAAGAGCAGGATACCTATTGAAACCGCCTTGCACCAAATTCTTGGGTGGTTTATGCAGAATCTATCTCAGGTGGAGGAACAAACCCCCATCAGCAGGTTAGCAAACATTTGTGCTCAAGTGATGATTCACCAAAACCAGCAAGGCATCTTCATCTGACCTGAAAGACCACTCATAATACAAACTATTCGGCTTCGTTTAAAAGCTTGGTTTATTTTTCATCAACCACTGAAATACACTAAAAAAAGTTTGCTATTTTACAGAACGGTGCAGATCATCAACATAGCGAAAGATAGGGAGAACAGAAGTCAATCTCTCCAATAGAAAACTATCCCTGGAAGAAACCAGGATTTTGACTTAAGGGAAAAATTTCGCTCTCATACCATCAATAATTCCAAAAGAGGATATTATCACCATTGAAGATGAAGGAAACCGAGGTTTCCTGAAACGAGAACTAAACCTCCTGAGCCCAACATGACACATTCAGAAAGAGCGGTCTTGAATGCTCTGAACAATGATGAGAATATCCTGATCTCACGTACTGACAAATAGAAAATACCACCGTTGTGATGAACCAGCACGATTATAGAAAAAAATAGATAATATACTGGACCCCAACACATAACGTGTTCAAGCGAGATACGACCAACTGCGTCTTGAGAAAGACTGACCAGCTAATTCATGCATCATCTAATAACCAGGATGTGGAGGGATCGTTTCCAACTCGTCTAAATGGGCTACCGCTAGATGTCCCACTGAGACCGATCATCAGTGTCATTGGGTCTCTGACAAATGAGATCGCAAGTACACATCGAGTCTGCTACGGCAACTAATGGATAAACAATCTCATTCGTTAGAGACTCAGCTCATTTTATTGAGAAGAGTGTTGGTGAGTATTGATGTCCTATTTCTATTCAAAATGCTTCCAGTTAGTGAAACCTTGAAAACCATCAGCAGACATTACCGCCTCATTTGAACATTGCTTTACATCAACATACTTCCAGTGGAAAGGAATTGCAATGTTAAGACCACTAAGTCCAGTAGTTTCCAACTTCTCCATGAAAAAATTCGAACGACGAGCTCTAGAACATTAGGTCCGACCATCTTGCTGGCTACGATATGTTGATGATGAAAGGGGAGTTGAAATCTAGAAATCCGAAAATTAAGTTCACAATTGAGAATGAAGATGAAATGAGAATCGCTTTTCTGGATGTATTAGTGAAAATACGAGAGGGTGGGGTTATTATGACTATTATGGTAGAGAACGCAAGACATACAAAGGCGATCTGGACAATGCGATACTAAGTAACGGATATTACGAGGTTGAAATCATTCACGACCCACACAGAGATACTCCACGGTGATACTGGAGCGAACGGTCAATGTGAGAACATAAAAACGAAAGAGATCCATTGAGTAACTCAGATATATGAATACCGTGTAGTTATGGTTCGTTCCACATCGGACCACGAAAAAAAGCGTTAAACGCGCTTGACTGAGCATACAAGATGTTACCGCTATGGACAATTAGATAAATTAGCAGATGCCGAACACGCTCTCGTAGCTATCTCAGAGGTTAGATAAGGATATGTTATGTCTGAAGTGTGTGGATCTATTCGACCCTCCACCATAACCCGCAAAGGTTTATTGTGGCTTACACCTATTCAGACTCGACCAAATAAACCCAGTGGTCTTTCAGGTTAGATGGTATGAATACGGCTCTGCCGAACTCTTTAAACCTGATTCGATCCCCAGCGGGGCAAGCACAAAGTATGTGCTCTGCTGTTTCATCATTTTCCAAACATAGGCGACACACACTGTCTTCCGACAGACCGAGTCTCTGCATATGATGAATCAAATGACAGCGACCTGTAACAAGGCCTGTTAGACATTGTAGTTCATCCCTACTGTAATACAAGAACTGTTTGATATCAAGCTTCGAAGGGTGAATAAAAGCCTTGGAGTGAGCCAATCCTGAAAGATTATGCCAGAAGTACATAAATCTTCTTGCCATCCAGGTGTTCAATCTTTGTTTGGCAAAGCCGAAAGCGATGCCAATGACAGGTTCTGGTCCGAAGAAGCCGCTTGCAGCACCCTCCTTTGCAAAGGAGGCTATCCTGGCTATACTGGCCTTCCAGGCCAGATCAGAGACAATCTGTTATGTCTTCCTATCGAGGAGAGTCGTTTTTGGCAATTTGCTCAGAGGACAGCCATTCATTGCGTCCGAACGCATGAAAGTGCGTTCAGTGGTAATGACATGGCAAGAAAGAGAGCCTAAACATCAACAAACATTGGATACCGGTACTTCATTACACGAAGATTCTTCCAATAATTGAAAAAGGGTTGGACCACCCGGGAATATATATGTAGTCGGCCGTCCGAAACCTAGTCCTATTATAATTACAAACGCACCTGGGCCATTTTCAGTTTAGCCTTGAATCAAGGTAGATCATATCCACGTTGCCGCTTCGTCTATTATAATATCTGTCGCAGTAGCAGACGAAACGGTAGGTATAAAATATGCAAACCACGGTTACTAAACCCGGAAACATCGGATCACTTTGCGCAGTTTAAAAAAAAGCAAATCCCATTGTCTTGAACACTTGGTTTGTACTTAGTTATATGTCAGTGCCCTTTATGTGGCAGATGTATTGTCTATTGAGTCACACTTTTTTCAAAGAAGTAGCTCTTCTATCTTCAGAATATTTGAAAATATATTGAATTATCTTCAAAACTTTGTCTGATGTGGAACCAGAATGCAATAACTCCAAACATTTCACGAATGAATTCAGACGTCAGATGGAAAAAAATAACAGAGAATTCAAATACTTTCGATTTGATACTCATATAATAAATAATTTAAAATTTGCAAAATTTGATGAAAATTCCCTGACTTCACCTCAGCTTTTTTCAAATTTTCATTTTCTCTGAATATTTCATATTTTCCAGGTTTTCCAAGTCGCTGGATACCCTGTAGATAGAGTTGAAAAGAGAAATTATTGACTTTCGACTAGGTATCACTTGACCCTACATAAGATTGAATGTTTGTTCCTCACCCTGCCGAATGGGTGGAAGAAAGGAGGTTGAAAATACGGTCAATAATTGTTTCCATCAAATTCAAAACCTATGGGTCCGAGCGATTTTTTCCTCAACTACAACTATGACAAATCGAATTAGTTTTTAATTGGTCCACCCTGTGTGTTAACCAGTTACCCTGTATATAGTCACTCCCACATTTCATGTACATGCGGTGACGTGCCAATAACTTTTGAATTCTTCTCGCCGTATCCAAACCGACTAATTTATCGATGAATTAATTTTGCAGTACGATCATCATGTCTACGTCAATCTTATTGCTAGAAAAGAACCAACTAGTCTGTATAGAAAATAACTGAGCATTCCAACACAAGCCCAGCACACTTGGTACACGTGCTATGGTGATACGTGACTGTTTTTTGCCTCCGTACCTTTCTTACCCATGAACTTCTCTTTCTTTGAAGAATATTATAGACCAGTCATTTCAGTCGAAAAGTTAGAATTCAGAACAGAAACTCATCGGATATGGAATGAATATCTAGTCAAACATTCATGTGATAAGAGCGAGTTGAAACCGAAAAATAAAAAGCAGACTATTTTAGAAACACTCTTTCGATAAATTTGCAAACTAAAAATCAATATTTTCAATGGGTAGAATTGGAATCTTTGGCGTGAAATAATTTTAATGAAAACATTAAAGCTAATTGGCTTTTGTCATTTCCCGATTGGTTAGCGAAAGTGGTTTCATGAGATTCATCAATATATTGTACAGGCCGTATTTTTGTTGATTCCACTATTGATATCTCAGAAACGCGGAGACCTCCGAGGTCGGTTAATTTGGAAAAGATTTTTGTAATTTGGAAAACTAGAATAATCATTTTTCATATGGAGAATATCAGTGGTTGATTTTGAAATATTCGCCAAATACTAAAATTTTCGAATTTCGTTTCTTGCCTCCATATCGATTTGTAATGCTATATTTCGTTCAGTACACTTCATCATCAACTTTTTTTTTGGAAATACTAGTTTTTTTTCATTGAAGTTTGTAGCCACTGAAATAACAAATTAAAAACTTAGCTATGTATTACAATACATGTGTTTTCCGACGTTTTTCTGATAAACAATGTATGGTCATACAGTTTTTGGTTAAAGTTACCTCAAAAAAAGTAGGGATCAAAATTTTTGGGTCTGAAACTTAAAGCTATACTCATCTGAGGAACATGAAATGTTATACCAAGTAACAAACAAAAAAAATGTCTAAATACCTACTTCTAACCATCTACGTCGTTCACGATGAGCAAATATTCAAATTGCCTTATATCATTAAACACCAATTCGCGCTTGCACTAGTATTTTTGTAGAAATTTTCCAGCATTTATGGAGTTACAGTCATGTAAGCCCTCATTATTATTTATCTTTCAATTAATCAATATTCTCAAAAGTTGAGCCGACTACCTTGTCTTCAATGAAGCTGCACAATGAAAAGTCAAGAAGGGTCAGGTCAGGTGGATGTACTTACAGTAAAATTTACAATTATTCATGTTCTGTTAATTCATAGCCCTCGTTTAACAAATCAATTCATTTCAGTACTCCTATCCATTTTTTCTCCACTATTTTTGTTTGCCAGGAAACATCAGAAGCCTCTACTAGTGATTTTGCTTAAGATGTGTGGAGCTGATGTATTTTTTATTTCTAAGATATATACTTGTACCTGTTTGAAACTACAGAAATATTGACAATTTTTTCTAGAGAACAAATATATGTATTGCGTTACATAGCTGTCTTAGTTATGTCGGGGGTACAAAAATCGATGAAAAAACTGGGTCTGTATAGTAAAGTTTTTCATGAAATCTAATGAACGTAATTGCAAATTTGATTGTATCACATTATTACAAATATGAAACAGTATTGAATGTTTCTCTGCCTTTTTTTATATCATTCGAAATGGAAACGTTAGAGGCAAAAACGGAAGCCAACAACTCTAGTTTTTGCTGAATATTCCAAAAACAACTACTGACATTCTCGATCTGAATAGAAATTATTCTTATTTCCCGAAATGGAAAACTTTTGTCCGATTTAACCGACGTAGGTCTTTCTGTTTCCGAGACAGCAATAGTGGAATCAACTATAATTAACAGACATATCTCGAAATACGAAACAGTGATAATTAGTGAATATACCGTGTCCAAGGTAATGAGGACAAGCATGGAAAAATCGGAATCCGCAGACAAACATATTCGGATAAATTAGGAAAAAGTTGCCCATGCTGTAGCTTGTGACGTTTTAAAATAAGAAATTCCTAATTCAGTGAAATTGTCGCCATAAAGGCTAATTTATAACAGGTGATTCTTTTTGGCAGCCCATATAAAAAAATGATGATGGTTTTTCGGAGACAAAAAGTTGAATTAAAAATATGTACCGGTTCTTTTCGAATAACACCGAAACTGATTTGGACACTCAGTCTAGTAGCTTCAAACTACTATTCATATCTAAAAACGTGAAAACACTGCCTATGAAAAAGGTTGTATATCCCTATTGAATATCAACGACGTTTTGGAAAAAAACAAGAATCCAATATATTGCTTTGCTGACGATAGTACACTTGTTTCGTCATTCCATTCGGATTCCAGGACATCTGCGGCGGATACAAATCTTCACCGGCATCCTGGGATCAAGTTGCTGCGGAGACAGTCTCGATTAAACCAAATTAGTGATCTTCTTTTGAAGTAGAATTCTCTTGTAGAAATGGACTGAAGTTGCCCGACTAGCATCCAATAACCTGTAGTAGAAGTCCATTATGCGGTAGATTTGCGAAGTATAAAAACTCAAAGTCGTCTCCACAATTTATTATCACCCTCAGATGTTAGAACGGTAAAACCATCAATCAGTTCATTTGGTTCAATGGAGAATGTCTTCTCAGAAAATTAATCACAGGAATTTTTAAATAATTAGCTGATGATGAACCTATATAAGTTCGAAACATGTACTGAATAATAGTTGTACCGTTCTAACATCTGAGGGTGACAATTAATTGTGGAGACGTCTTTGAGTTTTTATGCTACGCATATATACATATAATAATCGTTTATTTTAAGACAAGTTTTTCGTCAATGCTGCATAACTCAAATTATGAAAAGCCATTTCTGAAAATGAGGAATTTTCTCGAGATGTACTTGCAGTAACTGGGCTAATTGTGGTATTAGGAGAGCTTGATTTTAGAATTAACCATCGTCCAAGTCAATCACTTACACGCTCGAACACGGTTTTATTTACACTTTGTTATGCTCACTTTGATTCTCTTCTCTGCGGTAAAGTGGCGTGTCGGTTGTTGCACGTTTTAACGCTTTTCTATTATTTATTCCGACGTCCAGTACTGTTCTGTGAATTCAAACAATCTTCAGAATTTCTCGTTAAACCGGAAACCGAGTACACAAATAATCAAAATTTACATACGAACCCAAAAGAGTTCAGGCATATAAAGTTTCTGTACAAAAAATATAAAGTGAACAATTGTTGAAGGTATCAGGTGTCCTAGGATATGACTAATAATCACGTACCACAACGCAAAGAATAAGAAATGAAAGAAATAAAAAAGTCCCCTCATGATTTTCATGCAATGGTTGTGAATTGATTTCAATGAAATATTTATGAACTAGCATTTGAACTACTTCTTAAGTTTTAAATATTCGTTAAACTGTTTCTAAAAGCACATAGAAAATTCCAACGAATGCTAAAAGTATTAACTTAGCACGTAATTCTTAATTATTTCAGCTGTCTTCTTCTACTGGGATACCTTTGATGATTGTTTTGTTCAGATCTGCTGTTAATACCATCTTTTGCAATTGTTTGATAAGAAAAACAATTAACCTTTGACTTCGGAGAAGTACCTATCGTTTCATTGATTTCGTACTCATATCAAAACTTAAGATTTTGATAACCATATTCCAGCATTACCATGGCGGCTTTCTGTGTAAGTACCCTGTAGAAATATGCACTTAAGCTCCTATATCAATACCCTACCATTCTTTTTCAAACAAAGAAAAATATCTCTTCCGCCTTATTCGTTATTTGCAAAATTGGTATTGTTCTTTCAATGACTCCTATCATCAATTATTGGTGAAAACATATTTGAGGGCATTCAGAACATTTTTTGGTTTGTTTTGTTGTCTGTTTTGATAACTTTCTTAGAAAATGCACTATTTCGACAAATGCAAATACAAAGACGCCACTTCTTTTTTATCACATTTTCTAAATCTTTCGATACTGTACCGTTACTTTAGGATGAATTGTTCGATCATAATTGGATTTTGTTTTTAACAAATTGCTCACCTTCTGTGCTCCGCTGCCTTTCGTAATTTGCATAGAAGTTTTACATAACATGACGAGCCATTTAGGTCCGTTTCTTGCATTGTCCGCAGCGAAAGTCACCATTGTTAGTGAGTGGCCCTGGCGCTGATCTCTGCTCTGTTGGAGCCGTTCTTTTATTTTTTCTTTAGATTGGCCCTTCATTAAAGTGTTCCCATGTGTGTTACTCAGTATGTTTCACTTTTGACACATTTTCTGATTCTGAACCAATCAATTTGGTTTCCCCACACCTGGTTTGAAACTCATATTAGAGAGTTGACGAGTACTCAGTATAGTTATAGAGTACTCAGCCCGTCACAGATTCTTCAGTTCTTCAGAGTGTTCCCATATCGGTCTCCATGTTACTCTTCGGTTCATCCATACCAGGGGTTATCACATATCAAGTACAGGGATCCAAAGTTATGCAACCCATTCGTTGTTCGCGTGGTTTCAATAGTGTTTCAAGAATACCAATTTTTCAGGACTTGTAGCTGTGACGTCACCTGACCACACGTTACGAAAGAGATATTCAAAAATTACCTTCCAGGCTTTTTGAAACAAGTAGACTCCCTCATTTCGTTAAGCTTCAATTATTGCTCTTTGAACATTTTAGGATTTCCACACTTCCGTCTGTAAAACAAATGCGTACTGACTGATTGGCTAACTGACGTTATTCTTCTTAATTTCTTCTGCAGGACTATTTGAGAAATTAATATTTGGAAGCAACGCTAAGCTGATATGAACAGAAAAAAAAATTCAACGGGTGCAATCTACCGCTGACAGGACCGTGCTAAAATGTCAAAAATGGACACAAAAGTTCAGTGGAGGTTGTCGTCTTTGAGAAGCAACTGAAGCAATATTAACTATTTTGTTATGAATCGATTTGATTGACTCACCCTTCATAATTCTCTTATTTTCAACTACACAAAAAAAATTAATACTTTTATAATAGGAATATTACGTTCTATCATAGGAGAGGTTCACTAAACAATGTATTTTACCCGAAAAAATTAGAAAGGTGCAATTATTTTATTTTAGTTTCTTGCAGCTTGATACCGGTTGAGCAATTCCGGTGCTAACGCTTCTTTTTCTTGAACTCTTGTTTGACCCGTTCTGGCCTTAGTCAAAAGGTATTCTTTTATAGTTTTTGTTGATTTGTTGTTAGATTTTTAGCAACCTCTCAGTACTCTTCGAAACAATGTTGAGAATAAGAAAGTTTGTATCTTCAATTGCTGGGTCTCAGATATTCGTTTTTCAGATTCAGTAGCTTCAGTTCAAAATACCGTTTTCAAATGACTTATCTCCTAATCAAGATTTCTACAGAATGGTTAACGCTTTCCCGGTCAACCGAGGTTTTCAGTGTCACTGATTTTCGGGATGTATAAACTTCTGAGGAAGCTAGCCACCCAAGCCAGCGAAACGCCTTTCCAATCAGCAAAATCGTTTTATAATTTCATGGTGCTCCAACAGTTTCATTTTGTTAGTATTTTATAATTACTTCCAAAATGACAATTGATTATGCAAGACGAGACATGAACACAATACATTTGTAGGCAATGAAAGTGTTTTATAAATTTGTCATAAAAATGTTCATGAAATTAAGTTGAAAAATC
>WOGP01008605.1:0-11132 GCA_015342065.1 Leptinotarsa undecemlineata
GTGCAAAAATATTAGTTTGGTGTTTGGGTAATTGATCAAAGAAGTTATTCAACTTTCACACCAAAGGTTCCAATCCCATAGTTACGAGTGTGACTAGTGTAGATATAAAAATAATCGAGTCTAATATGATATTGGTTCAGCAAACAGCAATTGAAATAATAGTCTTGATTCACTGCATACAAAAGTGAATAAAAGGCAAGTGACAATTACCTTGTAAGATTCTGTGAGCGCAATGGAGCCTTGTTGTAAATTCCAGTCATTTTTTGAAAACTACTGAAAATAGAATAGGATGATTAAGCCACTCATTCAATTATTCAACTATTTTATATAAAATAACTATATAAAAATCAAATATTAAAAATTCAAACTTATGGTTGGTTTTCAGACCCCTTTGATTTATTTTGTTAATAATAAAAATATAAATGTGTCATTCTCATATCGTGTTGTTTATTTGAGAAAAAACTGAGTGACTATAGTAGATTTGGGGTGTTTTCATTCACAACTTTTCTAACATGATCTTTCAAATTTACAAAAATGACAATTGGCAACTTCTGCTTTGAACTTCCTTATACAAAGAAAAACTTCAAGGCAAAATTAATATTGGTTGAAAATCTCGAAATACTTTTTTTTATAACAAACCCTAAAAGTGATAGTACTTTTAGTATTTTTGATATTGATAGAGAGAATTAAATCAATCAGTGTCAAGTGGCCATGCTGTATGCAAACCTACCAACATACAGGTGGGTGCCAAAAAATACTAAAAATGAAAGTATCAAATGATAAAATAGGGAAACCTGAAACATCAAAATCCGAAACAATAAAAATCAAAAAATATCAGAAACCAGGACAGTAATGATTTAACCTGAATGTTATAGCTAGTCTACAGATTTATTTATCAGGGGTTGTTCCCAGAAATAATAATCCTGTTTTAAAAACTCATCAATGATTTGAAACTCAGCTATGAATCACCTTAACTATTAATTAAGTTTGCTATGACACCTATAAATATGTTTTTAAGAAGCATGTTGATGATTTGGCTCACTGTGGTATCACCTCACTGTGGTGACACCTGTGGTATCAATAATTCATTTTTTGACTGATTTCAGACATTATCTGGTGAGGTATCAATGAACTTTGTATTTCTGAAGATCAATAAATATTATCATTGTATTAAGAATAATGCAGGCTGATCCATTGCAAACTTTTTACTATTATGATCATTGTAATTCAAAAAACAAAAAACTTTTTGAGTTAATGCCATTTTCTGAAGGAAAGCACTGCATGTAATATTCAATAAGGGATTACAATGTGATAATAGAGAATTGATAATTACTTATTTGTATTTACATAGATTCAATTAATATATCACAAGATAAACTGTTAAGGATAGACTTGTCCACAGTTCAGTCATTTCATACCAGTGGTGCACAAAATTTTGAGCAACATTTCAAGAAAATAATAGGGTCTATTTCAACAAGTTACATAATGGTTTTTCACCATTAGATAAACAGTCAAAATCTGAAAAATTGTTCAGAACAGCTTGCATAATTTGACAAATAAATATAAAGAAGCAAATAACATCTGTAGATAATATAATGAAAAAAAATATACCTACTGGAGATTGTGAATTCATTCATTCATAATAGGTTTTAAAGCAATCAGAAATAGCACACAGAAAGTGAAGGAATATGGAGAATTAAGTACTGGAGAAAACAGTATAGTTTGATAAAAAAAAACTGCCCAGCCAGTTACAGTAATTATTGAAATGTGTTCAAGAAATATGTTATTTCGTGAAATGTATGAATATTTCATAAATGTGCTAATTAAAAAAAAGTGTGAAAATAACCTCATTATTTTAATCAGGAGGGTTTAGGCTATCTGAAAACACACCTGAATCAAAACAAGCATTGATGAAAAACTTTATATGACTGATTAAATCATTCTTTGTTATTCAGATTGAAATTGATTCATATACAGAGATGGCTGATGCTTGGTGTACAGTTCCGCTGAATTAATACCTGTGTCTGGAGTATACTTCATCTGATTATGATACTACTTGTGATGCACTGTTTGGAACCTTTGTCGTTATAATAAATATTACTGGAGTACAAACCATTATTTTAACAACTCGACACGTGTTTGAATCAAGATCATTTTTGTTATCAGCAGCCTTATAAATTTGTTCAAATGCATTCAATATCCCTAATTCTGTCAACATTCCTTATCGCTAAAACCAAATTGATTGACATTCAGACCAAGTGATGGAAGTAAAGATATTGGTAATAATCAATGTCATTGACACAACTTTAGCAATTGAAGATCAATATACCAGATGGTACTTTTTCATTATCTATTTCCCCAGAATTTGTAACATACAGCTCATTTTCATTTTTTAACACTATTTGCACCTACTTATTTTCACTTTTGGTTTGATTGGAAATATTTCAAGTGTTTTAGATTTGTTATGTGAGGCACTGGTTGCACGAACCATGATGAATGTGGAATTTTTCACAAAAATTATGGTATTTTCATAGCAATTGTATCTGAAAAAAATACCACACTAAATGCAACACACTTTTTGGTTATTGTCCTCTTTATCATTATTTAAAATTGGTCAAAATTTGTCATAAATAATTTTTGATCAAGAATATTTCAACTAGGTACTGTAACACTAATACATATAAGCAAACATTTACACTTACTTGTGGGAAGCATATGTGGGCCAACCATTACTTAATTCTTCCCTCAAGGCTTCTCTCATAGCTTGTCTCGTGACTTCCAATGAGTTTATCATTTGAGAGGCAGTACTCCTCCCACCTGGTTTTGTCCACCTGTACAAAGCAGGATCGTACAGTGGAATTGGTTCTAACCTTTCGGCATTGTAATCCATATCATTAAGAATAGTCTTTCGAATGCTCACGGGTGGACGCAAAATTTCCTGAGTGTTAACTGCAGCATTTCGTTTAGAGGCAGATTTCCTAAGAGGCAACCTAGAGTTGGGTATTAAGCCTAGCTGCTTCTGAATGGTAACGTTTATGTCGGACTTTGGTTTAGCCTTGTTTGTAACCAAACTGATTTTTCCATCGCGATCTGTTTTCCTTAAAATGTTGGTTCCTATTACCTTCACACTGGCACTTGTCGAGGGCAATAGTGTACGTCCGTCCCTCATTTTGTTTATTTTGTTTCTGGCATCCTGAGTTTTAGCCATTTTGGAAAGAACATCTCTTGCATCTACTACAGTCTTCCTCTTTGTCTGAATTATTTTCGTGCGAGCATCTTGGATCTTAGGAGTGTTTGGCCTTGAGTTTGTTTTCTTGAGGTTTTTTTTAATTATGAGATTTTTAGTAACTCTCACATTCTGAGGTTTCTGTGACCTGAATTTCCTATTTTTTGATCTGAAATTTGAGTTGTGAAATATTAATAACAGTTCATAAAATCAAAATTTTAAAAAACTTACCCTGTATGATGTTTAGCCATTATAACTAATGGCTGTGAAACTTTTTATAAAGGCAGTCACAAAAATAAATACGTGATATGTCTGATTTGTAATATAGATGACAATTCTACTTTACACATCCAAACTTCAAAAATATCTCGAAACTAAATTTATGAGACAATCAGTCCTACTTATATGAAATACAGGTAACACAGGTAACTAACTCCAGACAGATGACTCTCTAACTCCAGACAGATGACGTTATTGGTCATTGGGGACAGTGATACCAACGAACACATTGCGATAGGTTAATCCAAAAACTTGTCAATGGACGATTCCATTACCTCTATTCAGTGTTGCCACCACAAAATCGACTGACATTTTCTAGGCCTTTTTTGGAATAATTCAAAGTCGGAACAGATAGAATTTTTAATTTTATAGATTTCTGGATTTTCCCGGATATATGAATCGAAGTATTGAAGTTGATATGGACAAAAATAGAAAATGTTAGGGAATTTTAAGTTTGTACTTTGTTTATTAGTGGTATCCTGTCATTTTACCGTCACATGTCATATACCATATGAAATTTTATTATTGAATCCACTTATTGTTTATTGTATTCAACAGGATCGATCTGATAGAAAAAGTTGATTACATATTAAACAGGATTTAGAATGAGATTTGCGAACAGTGTTGCCAGATTGCAAATATTAGGAATTTTACCTGGATTTCGATGTTATCATTTTAAAAACAGGATATATTATTGAAACATGTCGAATACATGAGTCAGCATTCTACATAAACTCTATATCAGTCAAATATCTCATACAAGCATTAATACAGAAAGAAATGTAAAATAAGAGTATAATATAATTCAGGAAAAATTCATTTGTACCGACAATAGATCACATGCATATTTTTTTCTAATTGTTCTAATCGATTATATAATGCATACAAATAATAATAATAATTTATTTATTTCTGTTGTTAAAAAGTACATTTACAGCACGATAACAAAGAAAACGTCAATACTGGAAACATGAATAATTAGTGAACATGAATAATTATTCAGAAAAAAATTTATAAAATTGTATACCAAATATTGACAATTCAAACGGTCGGCCATTTGGTGGGAATATGTGACGTCAAAGTACATGTCAACAAAGCGATCCAAAGCACAGAGAAGTAAACATAGTTGATTCTATATTGTATTATTAGTTGATAATTTCAATAAAGATGGAAAGTAGTGGAAAATCAGTTTATAAGTACTGCATAGTTCCAAAGTGCAACAATACAACGAAAACTGCTCCTCAAAAAGTATTTTTTCTTGTGCCGAGGAATGCAAACATTCGATTAAAGTGGTGTAAAGCTATAAAAAGGGACGAATTTAAGAACCCGAAACTCTCTGCATCGAGCTGCTTATACTGTTGTGAAGATCACTTTGATGTAAGTATTTTTATATTTACATAGGTATATCTATAGTAGGAGATTTAGTGTCATAGTCTAAAACACTAATAAACATATTTCCCTCTCGAATATGAAACCTTTCTGACTGCTGTTATTCTTCATTTTCAGGTAGAAATGGATACAGATAACTTCATTCAGTACCAAATAATGAGTGAACAACAAGGGGTACCTGTTACATTACGTCTACGTAAAGGTATTGTGCCCCACAAATTTCAGTGTCAGAAAGTAAATAGGCCGAAACCTGTGAGAGAGGCTGCTTTCAAATGACAAAGACTTAGGTTGCTTCAAGAGACTCTATCAGAAGTTGCTTCAAGAGACTCTATCAGAAGTTGCTCCCAGAGAAGTTATGGAAGAAACTAATTTATATGTAGGCCCTGTGGTTACAGCAGATAAAACAATCACCAGATAAATCAAATTATTGTGAATCTGGTACTCTTTCATCTTCACACGACGTTTTCTCAACAGAAAATAAAAGCCTTGCTTGTGACAAAGCCGTTCAAGTTAACACATTGAAGCCAACGACAATAAAATATACAAGCAAAGGTGTCACTGTATAATAGGAAAAACAGCATTACTCCATAGAAGAGCATGCTTTTTTCCAAAATATTTGCACAATAGTTCTCATCATAATTTACAATATAAATGTCTACTTCCTTTGATATTTCCAAATCATGATGTGCAACACAGAAAATCCCTTTTTTTATTTGAAAAATACATCTGCATTTGGACCTGAGCCATATATTTTGAGGATATAACATCATTTGAAACAAATCTACTCATGGCTTTCTCAAATGATGGACATTTAATTTCAATACTGTAATCAATAATCTCACCATCAGGAGATGCACCAAATACGGGATAATTAGGGTTTAAGATCAAACCACATCCATTAATTTTTAGTTTCTTTTTTTTCGACTTCTTTCAATACTTTTTTCTCTAGCAAACGCCTTCTATTCATCGACTCTGTGTCCTTTAATTTAATTGCTCCCATTATACTTTCACATAAAGTGCCTTCGAAAACTTTGCAGTGTGCTGCTTCATGCATCTTTGAAGCAATTATCCTAGCATACCGTAGCTCATGCCACAGCGGACAGTCATTCTGATCAATTGTAGCTAGATTTGCTTTATTGCAAGATGATGTGTCCATCATACTCCTGCAATAGTTGATGAACTCTGTGGCGTTAGCCGGTTTATTTGGTAGTGTATTTACCGTATGATGAATGGATCATTTTTCCACTCTGCTTTTTTCCTTGTAGTATTTCATGAGTTGACTTTCCATGTGACCGATGCTTTTGCTATGGTTTATTAGAGTTGGCAGAAAGCTTCGAGTATTGGCAGATGGTGCAGGTTTGGCTTTTGAGCTACTACCTAACTCATTAGCTCTTATATACTTTAGGGTTGTGCCTATCGTGGATAATTTGGACTTCTTCCAGTAACACTCGATACTAGTAGAGGGAGGGTATTCGCTACGCCTGTGCAGCCAAGCTATAAAAGCTATTGCATGCTTATATCCACCTGAAAATTAAAAAAATATATAATAATTATATTTTCTGGAGAAAACATGATCACATTTTCAAATCAGACTCTTATTTTTATGAAACAAAATGTTTAAGTTGCAACTTGTGTTAATACTCATTCGTGCTCTCTAAATAATACTTTACCAATCAATTATATGTACTTAATGTGTTGCGCAATCTTCACATTCTGCAGAGACAATTCTCTGTTCAACTTCATCACATACTGCTGTTACAGAGTAATACTTCTATTTCACATTATGTTCGAGAGAATACTAGCTTTCACTACACATAAGTTTGCTTCCCTATTTACTTGAACATATCCAATAGCTGAATCGCCATAAGAATATCTTTCGGACCTAAAACACAAATATTATCAGGTCAGAATAAGAATTGCTGGTAAACAAATTTTTTCACTGCATTATTTAAGGTTATGTACACTTTCTCAACGTTAGTAAGCAAATAACTAGAAAGCTGAACGAATAGCTGAAATTAAAGACACTTATACACAATATTTATTCAAGTACCTTGCAGCTTTGACGCCCTAATCTCAGCTGAAGTGAAATCGGGATGATTTGCGAAAAAAATCTTGTCATCATGAAGACATCTATTCTCGGCAAATTGTTAGATTGTGCCATGACAAATCCCGCTTCAGTCATTGTATTTATTTTCTGCACCGTTCACAGTAATAATAAAATGATAATAGCCAAATAACTGCTTGGAAAACTCTAATTAGACGGACAAACAATAATAGAATAGTACAGAACAGCATGTAAATAAATGTTTTCGACATGGACTTTGACGTCATCCTAAGATCCTACCCATCCCGTCGCGTTTTACCTAATTTGAATCTGTCTCGTAATTTTTTCGTTTTCAATTATGAACTATTTGAAATTTATAAAGTATATGGTAATGTGAACCCATTTACATTGATCTGGTATCAAAATATATTAAGAAAAAAATTAAAATGAGCCATTTTATACTACATGCATATGACCTATTGTGGCAATTTCAGTTTTCCACCAGCCCAACACAAACCAGTAGATTCAACGCCGTGAAGGTTTGATAACTCCTAAGTGGGGTTAAAAATCAAGCATAATGAAACGACTATAAAATGCATTGACCAAATGAAATGAAGAACCTATTCGATCCAACTGGAAATTATTGACACAATTATCTGAGAGAATAAGAAATGCTTGGAATAATATTTCATTCCATAAACTAATGGTCATCTGGTGGGACCAATTGTGGCAATTTTACTTTTTCACCATCCCAACATAATACAGTAGAATCAAGCATAATGAAAAGACTACAAGAATGCATTGACCAAATGAAACTAAGAACCCATTCGATCCAAACGGAAATTATTGACGCAATTATCTGAGAGAATCAGATTCAGCACAGTCTTTAGAAAGTTTCAAGCTTCACTTCTTTTCACCCAAACTGGATGGAGAAATTGTGCAGATCAAACACTTCGCAAGAAATAATTTGGCCATTAATCATGTATCATCAGTGTGAAATACTCATAACTTTTTAAAAGACCAAGATCTCAACAAGTCAAGTCAA
Source organism: Leptinotarsa undecemlineata (assembly GCA_015342065.1). Taxonomy (NCBI): domain Eukaryota; kingdom Metazoa; phylum Arthropoda; class Insecta; order Coleoptera; family Chrysomelidae; genus Leptinotarsa; species Leptinotarsa undecemlineata. The sequence continues at coordinate 7,984 of WOGP01008605.1, forward strand.
ACGAATACTGTAAAATGAATAGCTGAGTGTTTTGAATAGAAAAAAAAAATCAAAACATGCAAAAAATTCCTAAATGGAATGAAAATAGCGGAAAAATTCTAGTTTGAAAGTTATTCAAAGAGGGCAATTCGAAAAAGGTTTTTGGTACTTAAACTGAGCATTGTGAATTCAACATTTCCTCATTCTTTAACAAAGTATCCAACATTTAAAATGGAAATACAAAAAATGCTTCTGAAAGACAAACAACATATAACGCTGTCTATGGGATCGACAGAGAACTCAATTCTCGAATATTACAGATAAATGAGGCTCCCCAATGCGGTTAAAAAACAAATGTGAGTAAATCAGGGCGATATTATATCCCCTATCGAATACGCTATTTGGGACCATTTGAAATAGTATGTAGTTCATAATGCTAATTAAAAAAAAATTTACGAAGACAAAGAAAAAGGAACAGAAATAAAAAAAAAATTGGGTAACAGGCTTATCGTCAACTCCTGCATAGAATACGTTTCGAAACACCTGTCTTTCCGCATCAGCACCGATTTGAATAACATTATAAGACTAACCATTCGTTTTTATTTTCATTTTCTTTCTTCCTTTGGAAGTTTCCCAAATTGTTTGTTCAATAATGGGGAAGCAGACTGTTTGGAAGTGTTTGTAGCACATACTCAATGAGAAAAAGCAGGTTTCGTTAATTCAATGATCACATGAAAGTAGTTGTTTCGAAAAGTCTGCCTTATTCTCAATTGGTTATTAATGATACACTTGTTTTTCTCTTCAAGGAATCTGTTTGCAACTACGATAATAATAAACACACTATCGATAAACGGATTGAATTCAATTTTGTATTTATCACACTACAAACCTTGCAACTGTATTGCTGTAGAGTTTCACATGACTGACTACGGTTTTCTTTTTGTTATGAGAAGTTTGCTTTCCCGTTTTGGGACATCAATTTCCAAGGATGCCAGGTAATTGTTTGTTCTAGAGACAAACCGTCATCAAAATTATTGCCTTTTCTACGGAAGAATTCCAAAACCTGTTTTTGATTTTTGTGTGACTTCTGGAATTGAATAGACTACCAGTAATCTACATTTATCATAGGCCGCAATGCCTCGCACACGCCTGCTTTATTTCTGTTTCAATATTGAATTGACCATACTTCCTGAACTTGTAAATAGTTTCAATTTTTTTTCTGATTGATTCGGCCATTACTTAATAAAGATCGATATTAATTTTAAAAACTACATTGGTCAAACTGACAGAACATTAAGGAATCCAATCCAGGAACATCATATGAGCTATGCAAATAAGAAAACTAGTTCAACATATTCAAATCATCTTCTAGAAGAAAATCATATATTTAACGAAGAGTTCGAAAATTTGCACATAGAAAATAAAGGTTTGGAACTGAATCATTTGGAAGCAATGGAAATTAATAAACTTGAAAATTCAAACATTCTAATCACCATTATTGAACTTGTTTTCTTAAAAACCGAGAAAGAATTGTTATTGATATAGATGTGGGGTAATATGCTTGAGGTTATCACAATTAAACAGGTACCTTATGTAGAGGATTGGGTAATTTTTTGGAGGTAGCCTCAATTATGGTAACCTGTAGTATATACATATTAATATAAGAACTTGAAGTATAACTCACTTGAAAAAGCTACTGTGTTAGCGAAATTTGTTGTGATACATTTTTCAAATGAAGTTTGTGGAAATTAAATCGGGAGGTGTAGTTTTTGAAATCAATTCATTATATCCGAAATTTCCCTAACAGATACTACTAGTGCCAAATTATTATCCAGACATTTATTGCCACTCATGAAATATTTAATAAAACTATCCGAAGTAGAAGACAAAGTAATTTAGAAAATGATGATTCAAATACTAGTGGCTTTACAGTTTCAGAAACTTTTCTTCTTGCCGTTTGTGCAAAAATAGCCAGACCGGCCCTGCCCGTGATGACATCGTCATGCGATTTTTTATGCCTACTTATAATCAAGAACGTGACTGGCTCTTCATTAAGTTCGATCGAAAAATTTGGGGAAACGATTGTTGCCAAATCCTGATTTACTGTTCGTGTAGGCTAATCCACGCCATTAAAAGTCATTCGATATCAACCGAACCGTTTGTCCTTCGGATAAATGGCAATTTCTATCTGTCCATAATGGCCATTATCCATTAGAGCGGCAATGCCGCCGTCACTTTTGGGTCACTTTGCCGTGATAAAGTCGCCCGAACGAAATCTCTCTCTTTCCATTAATCAGAATTGACCTTTCACTCATTCAATAACAATCCAGACAATCGTTTCTTTCGATTCGGATATACATTTATATTGAAATCCGAATGGATGACGGTTCGGAGAAGTTGGGAAAGCAGAAGAAGGATTAATCTTACCGAGGGAAGTAATCATCATTCTTGGTTTATAATTCCCACGATTTCTCAGTTTCTTATAATTTCGAATATCTGTTACTTTATATACTGCTGAGATCATCAATCCCAGTTTTCTTATTGATACAATCAGAAGACTTATTAATTTCAACCATTTCACGAAAGAGGCGTTTTGAAATCTTTTTTCTGTATATTTGATATTAGAGTAATCTGGTTTATGGACATGATTTCTTGTTAAGCACTATATCAGTTTTGTGTGAAATTATTCTATCATTAAGAATTATAGATGTTGTTTCAATATAATCCAAGTTACAATTGTTACAAGGAATGTTATAAATCACATTTTATTTTCTTGTAGTAAGTATCCGTTTTATGAATTTCATCAGTTCGGACTTCCAATGTCTAATAGAAGGAAGTCCACAACGAATTGCTGAATTGCTATTTTTAGATGTATTGGTGAAGAGGACCGACACTAAATGGAAAACATCTGTATATTAAAAACCCACTCACTGAACCAGAAATCCAACCACCAACAATCGACTAAGAGAGGAATCATCAAAATTCTACTAGACCGTGCTTTCGGGCGCTGTAATACAAAAGATGGTCTCGAAAAAGAACTAGGCATTACCTAACATGACCTTCAACAGAATGGTTACTCCAGAGTGATGGTAGAACGGGCTTTAGCTAGAAGACAGCAAGAGCTCCACAAGGAAGAGAATCCGCCACAACCAGTACTTGTACTTCCCTAC
>WOGP01008606.1:0-11132 GCA_015342065.1 Leptinotarsa undecemlineata
TTGCAAAGGAGGGTGCTGTAAGCGGCTTCATTGGACCAGAACCGGTCATTGGCATTGCTTTGGGCTTTGTATAACAAACACTCAACACGTGGATGGCAAGAAGAGTTCTGGACTTCTGGCAGAATCTTCCTGGAATGGTTCACTCCAAGGCGTTTATTCACCCTTCGAAGCTTGATTCCAAACAGTTGTTGGACTACAGTAGGAATGAACTACGATGTCTAACAGGCCTTCTTACAGGTCACTGTCATTTGAATCATCACATGCAGAGACTTGGACTGTCAGAAGGCAGTGTGTGTCGCCTCTGCCTGGAAAATGATGAAACTGAAGAACATATACTTTGTGCCTGCCCTGCTGGGGACCGAATCAGGTTCTTTGAGTTCGGCAGATCCGTACTCTCACCATCTGTCCTGAAAGACCACTCACCATACAAACTAATCGGCTTCGTTAAGAAGCGGGGTTTATTTGGCCGAGTGTAAATAGATGTGAGTCACAATAAACCCTAATGGGTTGCGTTGGAGGGTCGAATAGACCCACTAACTTCAGACCTACCTACCTACCTACGTACTGCAGACTCCAACAAATGAAAATATTTTTCTCAAGATTCATTGTCGATGTACTACTACTACTATCACAAAATTGGGAATGAAAAATCGAAAATACTTTACATTGTGATGATGACGATTGTGAAGAACCAAATGAACTTGAGCAATCTATTGTGGAGAAGATTCAGTTTGTTTGTCAATCCGAACGGTTCTAGATCCTTCTAGTCGGAGCTAAAGCTATTAATCAAATTCCACCACTAACACGAGCGGATAAGTTCAATTGCAACAACAGAAATAGAAAAAGTAAATTATTGAAGTTTGGAACACTTTTCCGAACAAGAACACTGTACACACCTCAGCAACTTTTGATGTTTTATAAAGCTCAGATCAGATCTTCTTTGGAGTATTGTTCTCATTTGAGGAGCTCCGCCCCTAAGCATACCCTGAAGCTGCTGGATTCTATACGGAAAAGAGCCAGCTACCTGATTGGAGACATAAACATCATTTACAACCTTGATAGCCTTGAACATCGAAGAGAGGTTGGAGATTTGTGTCTCTTTCACAGATACTTCCACGGTAGGTGTTCAAGTGACTTAGCGCATTTGATTTTAGCAAGAGCGGTACATATCAGAAATACCCAACGGCAGCTCATCGTTTTGAGGTTTCAATCTTCAGCGAATCAAATCCAACCTCAATCACTACTCTCGCACAGGCACCACTCTCAGAGCACCTCAAAAAGTTTTCTGTAGTGTTTGTGTTCTGTCCTTAAAAAATGAGGAAGAAGTTGAATCATCTGGAGTCAATCATCTGGAAGATATTACATAGACATCATATATTGGTTATTTGAATCAATATGATCCTCTTCCATGGAAGTGTATCACCATGATGTGAAAAAATTCGAGAGGAACTACTTCTGTGATTTTTTTGTTCATTGTTGTTGTATTCAGTTATATTAAAAAATATTATCGACTAACTCCGCCACCTTTTCGCAAAGAGTTCTTTAGAAGGAGCTTCAGCTACCAGATCTGTGTAATTTATAATGCCATTCCCGAACCCTTGAATTGAGATGATTTCAACCTTTTTAATACCAATTTCAAACGATTGTTATTGTCTTCAAACTATCAACGAGCCAATATCTACCTACCTATTATAAATCTGCAAATAGTTATAGAATTGTAAGATAATTTTTCTTCTATTTGTTCATTCATTTGCATACTAGACAATTTTTTGAGGTTGAGTGGGCGAGTATTTGAGTGATGACTTGTCACCATTGCCTAATTCACCATACACTTCTTTGTACTAAAATATTAAGAAATCCGATGAGTTGGCAAAAACTAAATCGTTCATCTACGAAAAAAATATTTTTCCCAACTAAAGGAAATTAGTTATATGGTTCACCAAACCTCTAAATATTATTATTGTCTTTATTATTATCATTATTAAACAAATACTCAACATTATGTTACTAATTTCACTTAACTCACCTTCCATTTTGATATTTCTGACAATCTGGATGCGACTACTGCTCCAGCGGATCCGCCTCCTACGACTATGAAGTCATAGTCTTTGTGGATATTGTGAACGTCAATGACTGGTGCCTCTGGGTCCAGCCTACTGTAGTTGACGTATGTAGTCACCCCAGCTAGGATAAGGGGAATGAGCCAGAGGGTTGACCCTACTATGCCAACTGTCTTCAATGTAGTTGATATCAGGAGAGTTTCCAGAACCATTTTTCAATATATATTATTAGTATCACAGTATTCTGAAACTTTCGGAAATTCATGATTCATTTGAGTGAGGTTCACTAGACATAGTTTCACTTTTCTGTACAAATCATAGTGTACTAGTCTATAACCTATGTTCAACGTCAATAGTGAAAAAAAATCAATATAGGTGAAAGAAATGATTGCTTCCAAACCAAATTATATCAAGTAATCCAACTTTAGCAATACATATTTTTCTGTACTGTTAAATGTTTTATTATTTTGTCATTAGTTTACTCCCAAGGGTAATAGTTCTCCTTTCGTTTGTCTTCATAAGATGTTCTTGTTGAAAATCAATCAGTTTTGCTCTATATATTGGTAAATAATAAATGAATTATTATACTTTTATCATCATGAAGTAAATTAGGCATTTCCAAACCAAAAGTTTTTTTCACATACAAGTGATATTTATGTTAACTTTCAAAATTTTGTTTTTGTAATTTATTTTTTGTACAGTTCCTGGAAATAAACATTATTATTATTACAGAATTAACATCTTACCTTTTTGACTAGGATTTTTTCTCTTTCAATATTTTCGTTTTAGTCCGGGGGACGTATTTTCATTTTTATCCTACGGAATATCTGATAATTTTTTATCTGATTTTCAAGGCGAAAAAAGAGCATGACTGTCACGAAACATGTAGTGCCATTTTTGTTGATACCTGAAACAAATACCTTCAAATTTCACTTCAGAAATTAAATAAAGTTGCTGTGTTGATGATTGCTTTCAGAATTACTTATAACTTAATATAAAAGGTTCTGTGCATATGCAAAACGAACAGAGCAATTCTAACAGGATACTTGTGGAGTCCCGCAAGTAACTATTCTTGGCCATGTTCAGTTTCTCATCTATATCAGTGACACAAAAGAAACTTGATGGAACTAAGGTTATTTGTAGATAACACAAACCTCATATATTCTAGTTATGAACATTCAAATTTCTATGATTGAGAATTGATAAAAACTAGTTGCAACAACAAATTAACTATGAATTATGAAAACGTATTTTGTGAATAATTCAATAAACACTTGAATTTTGAAAAAAGATTTCAATTTTTATAATGAAGGAATAAAATGAAAAATATTTCAAAAATTTTCAGGACTATATATAAATAGAACTTCATCATGGAAATACCATACTCAAAATTTGAGATGTAAGCTCTCTCCAATAAATGCTACATTATTTAAGATAATTTACTGTATTTCGCTTGAGTTTCCATTGAATATCACTGCTTGATAAACTTAAATCTACAATATTTGGTAGCTAGAAAACCATAGATTTCCTTAAAATTGACATAAATTTCACCAATTGGAATGTTATTTACGGTAAATGATGCTCATAAACATGAAACAAATCGGAACAATTCCTCAAAAAATGGACATATTTGAAATCATATTATAAACCAATGTTTATCGATAGAAATAATCCAATATTGTGATAGATGGAAGAACAAATTGTGCTGTTATATCACAAGAATTGTCATAAAATCATTCTTGATCAATCAATACTTTAATTCAATATCAACAATTCAAATATGTTCATCATCCGAACGGTATTTTTATTTTCTATTTTATTTTATATTTTCTAATCACACAAGTCACAAAATTCAATTCGACACTGAGAGTCAGAGAGAAAGAACAAGAAGAAAATGTTGTTCAAATCCATCTTGTTCCGAAAACAATAAATAATCAAATACCATAATTCTTCGATCAACATATTCAATAATATTTATTGCAAGTGTCTTTTCCGGTAATGATATAGAACTACAACACTTTCTTGAAATGGGGCTGTTTGATAAGATATCTTTCTGATGCTTTGATAAAACCAAACTAAATATACTCTGCATACTTTTGGAAGAAATTGTGAACCTCCATATATTTAGAGAAAGTAGTAGAATAACTTGTTGAAAGTGAAGGCAACAGAATTAATATCTGAAGCTTTGAACTTCTAAAATTTCAACTTATGAAAATTATATGGAAGAAATATTTTTAAAATTTTCGGTTGTACTGGAAAGCTAAGAACAAGATATCACCAGGAAAACAACGTGAAAGCATTCCTATGTTCGAACCTTATATTATTTTTCGAGAATATCATCGGTCCATCGCTTCTAGTGCATAGTGCATGTCACATATTTCAACACCATTGATGGGGTAGTTGAATATTCAAATGCATCTTCAGATAGTTTCATCAAAAATATCAATCATAATCTAGGAAGGCAGGATTTCAGACCATCTGGTCCTTCATTACCTTCGATTTTCTAATTTTTCTGCACCTACGTCAAAGTCAATCTATCTTTCAGCTTTCTTGGTAGTGTAACCTCTTGTCGAAATTAGGTATAAACGTATACAATCCTATATTTTTTCAAAGTAATTTTCGAACGTAATCCAATTATAGACATTAATATTGTAATGAATCTGAAGCCGGCCCTGACCGTTATCTCAAACCCCGCGGAGGAATGCGATCGACGAACGGCAATGAAAATAATGAATTAGTACCGAAACCGGTAGATGTCTCCAGAATGTTCGTCACGACTATAAAAGATCGGATCATCGCTCAGAGGAGTGGTATGTAGCTATAAAGTGAATCGTGTGTTTAAAGAAAGGTTAACAAATTGTGGAAATAAATTAAGCGTTAGTTGCTAAGTGGTGAATAAAAATTAGTTGTAATAGTGAAGTATTGTTAAAAATAAATGTGTTTACGACAGTCAATTCTTCAATTCGTTACAATATATACTCTGCATATTGAAGAATATTTCAGAAAAGAACAGTGCATTGATATCTGAAAATTCCAAATGAAATATTTTTCCAGTATATCGCTGGTATAGTGAATTCAATCGTGGCCGTAGTTCGGTCGCCGACGTATCCGTGAAGGTTGTCCAAAATCAGTTGTTGTGCCACAAAACATTGATGCAGTTCGTGAACTGACATTGCAAGATCATCATGTGACATATTGTGAGATAGAGCATCCTTGCACATTAGTTCCGCTTCATAACATTCAATTTTGCATGAACACTTAGTTGTAAAAATATGGGATGGATTCTTATTTATTTTATCGTTTTAAAAATATATTTTGACTTTTTCGTAATGGTTTTTTATAAATATTATAGTAACAACTGAACCCAACTGGATACAATAGATACAAAGCAAATCGGAAAACAAAATTATTCGTATAGCGAGAGAAAATATTAACATCAAAATAATATAACAAATAATTCCAATATTCTTCCGCCATTTTGCAATCCTACTGCAAAATTTATCCAACCGAAAACGCTTCGGTGTCTTCATTCTTCTTTCAGATCTTGTTATGACTTGTGATGAAGCCGTGGCATATTGGTGTCTTCTTTCATATTTATTTTCTCCCTCTTCATCTTTTTCTTGCTGTGTTACAATTTCATTGTAATTTCTATTGTTTTCTCCGTCTTGATTTTCTGGTATCTTGTTAGTATCCACTTCTCTAGACTTTTCTAATTGGTTCGCCGTGTCTGCTTCAATTTCCAATGAAAACAATCTCTGCAGAGGACGAATTAGTTTCCCTTATTCTGTTTCAACTCGTGCTACTCTTTTTATTCCATCCCATTCATCTTCCATCTTTTAATTTTTTTGTAAATTACATTGGACAATCGAAGAATAACAATTCTTATAGGAGTGACAGAGACTACAGAAATGATCAAAATTTATCATTGAAAATTTTTTTCATCCGGCGTTTGAAACAGTCTAAAGAGATTTCAAAATATTGAATATAATTGCAAAGATTTTGAACATTCTATAAAGTGGTGAATTTTGAGCAGCATTTGTCCTATACGCCTCAATGTTCTACCCTGAACACTGAACTCGATTTTGGAATAAAGCTCTGGACAGTGCACTAATCCTTTCACCAATTTTGAGTGAAGTTATCCTTTTTTGACCAGTATGGACTAATTCTGCCAGATATTTCTTCCTAAATCGACTACGAAGGCCCTCTCGAAGTTTTTGCAGATACTTGTACCTTTTCAGTAGATGACCTCTATCAACCTTATCCAACTAGGAAGTATCGGTGCTTGAGTTTGAACTGATAAACATCAAGGGTGTTAGTGGCATCAGATCATCTTCTACTTGAGATATATATGTTAGAGGTTCAGCATTAATCTTTGGTTAACAGTCACACAGAACAGTCATGAGTTCTTCATAATTTAACGATGACTTATCCAAATTACCACGCAATAGTTCTTTTATAATTTTGACTATGCGCTCCCCCCATCCTCCCCACCATGGAGCGGTTGGATAATTGAAAATCCAGTTGATTTTCCTAGTTGTCGAATATTCTTCAATATCTTCCCACGAATTTTTTTGCAATAAATTCCAAGTACCTACAAAATTCCCACCGTTATCCGAATAGATTACAGAAATATTTCTTCTTCTCGCCACGAATCGGCTGAGTGCCATCAAGAAATACTCAGTAGACAGGGATCGCACTAATTCAAAATGTACTGCCGTGTATACGAACACGTGAAGATGACAATCCAAGATTTCTCACCACCTTTAGGAAAAAGCGGTCCTGCCAAATCCACACCTGTTACTTGGAATGGTGAAGACTGTTTGATTCTATGTAATGGTGCATACGGTGTATCTGCTTCAAAAGACGTATATAAAATCATGATAGGTGACGAATCATGGATATAATGTGTCTATGAGCCGGAAAAAACAGCATATATCCATCAAAACTTGTTTGTGGAAGATGCACAGCGAAGCAAATGGTCGTCTTTTTTTTCGACCGAATGGGCCATGTGGCCACTGTTTCGCGACAGTGGCCACATGGTACACGACCATTAATTTGCCGAAAGGCTTTGGAGAAATTTGTAAAACTAACCGCCGAAGACGAATCATTCTCCATCATGAAAATATGAGCTCTTACTCATCGAATTGATGACTCATCCTCCGTACCGTCTTGATTATACATCCAATGAATTTGTTTTCTGAATATTAAAAATAAACTGCGTGGTCAAAATTTACGAGCGTCGAAGAAACAGTTGAAGCGTTCAAAAACCACGTTTTTGCAGGTGTCTCAAAAGAAATGAAAAAAAAGCTTTGACACGTGGTTTGAACGAATGCAAAACTATATTTTTCATCAAAAGGAATATTTCGAAAAACAATAAAGCCATTTTCATTAAAGTATGTTTGTTATATTGAAAGGGTTATATTTTTGGAGTGACTAATTTTTGGAAAATAAAGTTTTTGGCTCCCAAGATGGAGTAGTAGCTAGAGTCGAAAACTTTCTTTCCCAATGTTTGTTATTATTTGCTATTTACGAAATATAAATAGTACCCCTCGTATACATTCAAATCCCTTAATTTCGTCAAAATTCACCATTCATTAATAATAGTTTTTTGTTCACAGGTAAACAACTAGAAAACTATTACATTCGGAATAATACGACGCATACCATCGACCTTTCAATTATGTAAGTAATAAAAACACGAAGAATAATTTAAAGAATCTTGAACTTGTTGCTTGTGGCTACTTCTTCATATTATTTTTATAATTTATCACGGAACATAGAGATTATTCCGATTATATAACGGTCTGTGTATATCATTAGCTTACAATGTTAAAAACGGACTTTCATCTGGTAGGCAGGCGCCATTAAGAATAAATAATTTTTTAATCTAAAAGTCAAATGAGCGACGATTAGACAGACAAATTACTGAGAAAGTTCAATCTATTATATCATGAAAAATGAGTAGGCATCATTATTATTGCGAATAATTAGTATTCTTTTTTATCTCATGTGAAAACTATTTTCTCCTATTCCTTTGGCAGTGTTCGGTTGGTAACGTAAAAAGTAAATGTTTTCTGCGGCGTACTTACTCTATTGCTGTTCCAGTTGAAATAAATGTCTTAATTTTCAGTACTTTGTGAGTTTATGTCGCTGAATTGAGTATTTACATTTTACAATGAGTACCGACACTGCAAAATATGCAAGAACTATATATTTATTACCACCGGGTAATATAGTTCTTGGTTGCGCAATTTCTAGCGGGAGCTTTTGATAGTGCAGGAAACCAAAATTTCATTCTCTTTTTCTGAAAAAACTAAAAAAAGTATATGATTAAAAAAAATTATGAACCATAATCATTTTCATTCAACGCATTGAAAAGTTTGTTTCTCACACTATAAAAAGAAGATGAACACGTTTTTATTTTGATACCTACATACGCTGTCTGTTGACAAAATAAGGTGAATTTTCATTATTCTCAAAAAATATTTATTTATTCATTCAATTCATCAATTTCCATTTTGTCCCCTTCAAAGAGTCCACCTCAGTGCCAGTGTTTTTCCAATCCTCGAAGCATGTCTTTGAGCTCTCTCAGCGAATCGGTTTTTAAATAATATAGTCTGAGTCACAAGATCCTTTTTTTTGGAACTTCTGACCAAGGGCACCGATAATTATGATCCAGGGCTCCTTCGATTCGAAATAACCTCTAGCTATTTTTTGAAAAATTCCAAGAGGGGCTCGAAAAAATCGCAAAAGTTTTGAACAAGTTAGTGAAAAAAGGGGGTTTGGTATTTTGCAAATATCTCAAAAAATATCAAAGATATCCGAAATTTGGGAAAATATACCCAAAGTAAAACGAAAATCCATGAAAAAAAAATTTCCTGTTATTATTTTATTAGATATACTTTAGTTGACTAACTAATTTCCACAAGTTTCAAATTTACTCTGATAATTTTTAAAGCGAAAACCTCAAATTTTGTTTTTGGAGCTTTTCTTGGAAGTCTTCAAAAAAGATTCTCGTTGGAAAATTTTGAAAATTTGGATTTTCCACTTTGTTATTAATAATCAAAGACAAAAAGTAAAAAATTCAATTGAAGCAATGAAAAATTTTTTTTCAATTCAAATTTATTCGTATTCTTATTATTTGAAGTTATATATAAATGATCTTTTTTAATTTTTAATACTATTTGTTAAAAAAATGTTTTAAACATGTGTATTTTTTGGGGGGGATTTTTATCAGTGACAAATACTATGATTTAAAAAAAAAAATTGTTTCTCAAAAAAAATGTAATTGCTTCAGAACGCATTTGTTGAATAACAAGTTTTTTTGCTACTGAATATGAATATTAGGGAATAAGTTTCTTTAATCATAATTTCTATTTCTTCTTGATATTCTAAAAAAAAAACTTTGTTCAATTTATATTTTCTTTAATTGTTTTTAAAAAATCAATTATTACGATATTTTATGTAAAATACTACTAAAAAACAACCATGTGTCACTTTTGGTGTAAAACATTTTTCTGTATTTTTTACAAATTTTTTAATATTTTTCTATTTTTGCGTTAGACATTGTTTTTGTTTTTTTGGTAGCACCAAAAAAATTTCGTAAAAATTAATTCGTTCAAAAATTGTTTATTAAATAAATAACGAAAATATAAATAAAAAAAATGCTTTTTCAGAAAATCAAAGAGAAATAGAAATTATGATTAAAAAAATCGTTCCTCAATATTCATATTTAGTAGCAAAAAAATTGTTAATCAACAAATACTTGTTAAACAATAAACAATTTTTTCAAGAAACAATTTTGTTTTAAAAAACCATAATATTCATCACTGATAAAAATCCCCCAAGAAAAATTAGAATATCTTATAACCAATATATTTGTTTATAACAATTTTTTAAACAAATAAAGCTAAAAATTATGAGAAATCATTTTTATGTAACTCCAAATTATAAGAATACGAATAAATGTGAATATTAAAAAAAATATATTTTCATTGTTTCAATTGAATTTTTCACTTTTCAACGTCTTTGATTATTATTATTAATAAGTATTATTATCAAAATTAAGTGGAAAATCAAATTTTTTTAATTTTTCAACGGGAATTTTTTTGAAAGCTTTCAAGAAAAGCTTCAAGAAGTGAACAAAATTTGAGGTTTTTAATTGAAAAATTATCAGGATTTTTATGTAAATTTAGAACTCATAAAAATTAGTTAATCAACTAAAGTATATCTAATAAAATTATCACTGGAAAATGTTTTTCCATGAATTTTCGTTTATTCAAGTGTCTAGGAGGTATGTGATTTTTTTTCTCAATAATGATATTTAATGGGTTAAAATAATTTTTATCGTCCAAAGGTCCGTATCGGTCAGCTCGTGCGGGACGCGCATCGCCCGCTTTCAGCGCTATTTTCGCCTCTAAATTTAAATCATAAATATTGGCGATAGAGTTCCGGGTGGTGTGAATTTTTTAAGCAAATTTCCTTCTCTTTAATGATCTCTTTCCAAATTTCGGATATCTTTAATATTTTCTGAGATATTTGCAAAAAACTATACCCCATTTTTTTCTGAATTGTTTATAACTATTTAAATTTTTTCTAGACCCTCTTTAAATTTTTCAAAAAGTTGCTAGAGGTCATTCCAATTCCAATGCAATGATCCCCGGATTATAGTTTTCGGTGTCCTTTGATAGAAGTCCCAAAAAAAGGATCTTGTGACCCAGACTAATACTCCTTATTGATCGTACGACCATGTGGCAATAACTCCGGATGCACTACGCCACGATAATCGAAGAAAACAGTGAGCAAAACCTACATATTTGATCGAATTTGGAGCGCTATTTTGATCGTGGCCTTCCAGTGCTCTTCCATTGGGACGATGTCCCAATGTCTTTCGGTAGTGTACCTCGATTGATTTTAACGCGGTTCAAGTGTATGCCTAAGTAACTAGTACCAACTTCGTCTCGTGAACAATACCCCACGCGGGAAAGAAACATTCCTTATAAAAATACTCTAACAGAAATCGAAATGAGTGAAGACTGTAGCGAACAGAAATACATACATATAAGAAAATAA
>WOGP01008607.1:0-11132 GCA_015342065.1 Leptinotarsa undecemlineata
GAGCACTTTGGGCAAGTGCCCAGGGCCCCGCGATCGATAGGGGCCCCCCCTTCAGATCAAATACAAAATCCCTAGTTCCTGACAGATCACCAAACGATAACCACTATTTATTAGATACCAAAAAACTTATATAACTCGAAGAAATCGAACCCAAATTACTGACTACAATACCAACTTAGTAGCTATTACAAGCGCGAAGCTATTCTACTCTCGCCCAAAAATTAGGCTTTCCAACTTCAGCATGCTTAGATAAATTCAAATACTTATATAAAGTAATACTAAGCACATGCACTTTTTAAAGAAAAATCATCAGAAGTACACCCATCAGTGTTTCTCGCTCCATTAAAATTGAGCGAACAAAGCGAAGTATGGAGCTCCAAGTATGAATTAGTGTAGTGTACATTCTGCTGGGAGTGTATCGGAGGCAACAAAGTTTTTTGAAATGGTTCAGAGAGTGTACAACTTTTTTTTGGGCTCTACTCGTTGATGGAATGAAAAAGTTGTTAAAAGTGTTTCACATATCAGATAGTCAGCCCGAGCAGATGCAGTAACCGCCTTGAATGAAGGTAATGAACAAGTTATAGAAGCTTTGATATCCATCGCAAAAGATAAAGAACGGGCACGAGAATCTGGAGACGAAGCCCTTAGTCTGTCGAGTAAAATGGAAAAACTCAAATATATTATAATAACGGAAATTAGGAACTGTATATTGAAAAGAATAGACAAAATAAGTAATTATCTTCAGAAAGAAACAATAACACTAGACGTTGCAACTAATATGTTTACTTCACTTGACGATTTTATTATAAACCTCAAGGATAAATTTGATTACTTCGAAACGTCTGCCAAAGAAAGAAACCCCGAATCTGACTACGAGGACCTATCTCAAAGAACAAAACCTAGAAGTTCTCGCCAGAGTTTTTTTGATGGCTCTGCGCCGTCAGTCCAATTGAATGGAAGAGAGAAATTTAAAATAGAAACCTTTCTTCCCATAATTGATACCCGCGGCTTTCATTTAAAACAGCGATTAAGTTCGTATAAGAATATCAGTAAACGTTTTGATTTATTTTTTCGCCCTAAAACTCTGAATTCTAAAGAGTTGTGACAAAGTTGTAAAGAATTTGTTGAATTTTATTGAAAAGATGTTAATGAGAAAGGGTTAGAAATAAAATGTTTGCATTTAACAGAATACTTGAGAATTGTTGACAGTGAAAATGAGGATTGTATACTAAAAATATATCAAATTTTGAGAGAAAACAAAATTGAAGATACATTTCCAAATGTAGAAATCGCATTGATACTTTTTTTAAGCATGATGGTAACTAACTGCAGTGGGAAACGCAAATTAAAAAGAATAAAAAAATCAATTAATAAGTACAATGCTTCAAGAGAGATTCACCAGTTTGTCGCTGACGTCGATAGAATCTGATGTGCTAATGATTTTGCCCATCTGAAATCTAGAGGGGTACCTCTTCAAATAACATAGATTTTTAAGCACTAACCTGTAAATGCTAAAAAAGTTACTTTTGTGTACTATATTACATTTATCTATTCATTTCATGTAATGGTTAATAAAAATAAATATTTAACCTTGTTTATCTACTTTCTTTGTCTATTCTTCGTCTTTCTAACAAAATAGTGTTCTGTCAAAGTCATAGGGACCCCATTATCCTATAATGCCCAGGGCCTCCTATAGGTTAAAGATGGCCCTGAATAATGGATGCTGGTCAAAAATCATCTACACATCATCAAACACGTCTACAAAGCGTCAAAACGTTGTTTCTTCTATTTCCAAGCCGATCGTATACAACAATTTTATAAAAAGCGAAATCATTTCCGGTGAAATGATAAATAATGAATATTACCATCTGAGTTGTATCAACAACAAACAACATCCAGAGGACGCAACGAGTAAATGTAGCTTCTGATTGGTCGACTGTAAGACGGCAAAAGTGAAGGAGTGGCATATGAAAGTCTAAGGCCCAGTTCGCACATAATGGTTGTCTGACAGAGACGAGGCGCGGACCTTTCTCTCTTTCGTCTGAACTGGGCCTGAGGCCCAAAAATTGCCAGAATGGACCTACCCAAATTTGCACGTGTTTTTCCATAAAGAATGAGCCAGAACTCTTGCAGCAATATTACTACCAACGAATTCAAAAACACTTTATTGTGAGATTTTCAATGAACAGTTTTACTAAAACGCAACTTGCCATACAATGGCTTCTTCGGGCGTGTCTTCACTAGGTAGTAGCCATTGTATGGCGAAATCCGTGTTGCGTTTTTGTAAAACTCTAATGTTTTTTGTGTTTTTTTTTTCAGAAAGTTAGTGTTTTATAGAAATCAATAGATTTGATATTCATTGTGACAAAGATAAGGAAGACCGGTCCATATAAAAAATTAAAATGGGTGATGGTTACTCGGAGACGAAACGTCTATGAAAATATATGCACAGTTTGAAAATTGGCAAGAAGAAGGTGTTTTTGGTTTTCAAATATCTTTTTAAATTACATTAGAAAAAAATTAGAATGAAATTAGCAATGTTTAGTTCTTCTCGAATACGGCCGAAAATAATAAGAATTTGGATAAATGACGGGCTAAATTATAAAACATCTTTCAAATACACTCCGAATTTAACTTTTTTCGAGACTCATGGTTTCTAATATCCCCTGCTTAGTGGACAATTTGAAAATGTTGAAATATTCTATGTTTCCTTTCCTCAACTTCTCAACTTTCCTCAACTTCTGAGAGTTGTCGTTCATATGGGGGAGACAGCTGATTAACGGAAAAACAGATTTTTTAAACCTCGATAACTAGACATATATTTTACATTAATTTTATGAGATAACGTTATGTTTAGAATATGATACCTACCTTATCTAATGAAAATATCAAAAAATATAATGGTTATTTTTGTTAAAAAAAATGACATATTATTCCTACAGTTATTTCCATTGGGAGAGTATAGAAAAATATAATTTAAATTTCAATTTCAAAACTGCAAGTGGAAAGGCTAAAGAGAGTTTCAAAAACTACACCTCACGATTTGACCACCACAAACTTTATTTGGAGAATATATTACATGTTTCGCTAACACAGTAGCTTCTTTAACAGTGATTTGAGTATTCAAAAGCTGAAAAGAGTGTCTGGTTTGCAGGTGAAATGAATATTACCTTACTGTATAAATTCGAAAGATTGAGGCAGAGATTGAGAATCTAAACAACGGAGTTGGGTTAGTTTACGTTCAACGTGAGTGGGTCTATTAGAGGTAAAATTAAGTTATTAAAATAAGCGACTTAATATCATTATTGTCGATGACACGACACAAAGTCGTAATTTTATGAATGAATTGAGTGATTCATCTTGTAATGTTATCCAGATTGGTGTTGAAGAGGCAATAAGGCAAAGTATCTTACGGCGAAACATCGGATATTTACCAGTGACAGTGTTCCATGTAAGTGAAATTTCACCTCTTTCATATACTATGGGTCTTCCAACAGGGACTTTCGAACTTCGACAATTGACGCTACATCTGTCAAATAAAAGTAATTTATTCAGTCTGATCGTGTGTTCGCTGAATGGGCTCTGGAGCAGTTGGCATCTGTCCTTAATTTTCATCGAAAAATCATATTCAGCGATGAGGCTCATTTCTGGATGAATGGGTACGTGAACAAGCTAAATTATCAAATTTGGGACGATACCAATCCACATGAGATCCAAGAGTGTCCAATGCATCCCGAAAAAGTCAGTGTTTGGTATGGATATCTATATTTCTTTGAGAACGACGTTGGCCAGTCCATCACTGTCACAACTCCCCGAGCCACCAAGGGAGCATCATGGCTATTCGCAGTCCGTCAGCCATGTAACGTTGCAGATTCATCCCAGCTTCAACTAGACCAATTCTCTCGAAGTATATGTTCGAATTTAAAATCGAACTTACGACCTCCCGCTCGTATTTATTTTATTTGAATTCAAAGATAGAAAAGAGTCCAGTACCTAATCTCCTAAACTGCTTGTGTTCGGGATGTACTCAATAGCCTTGGAAATTCAAAGACAAGACACCATGAAAAACCCATATTTCGAGTACAAACTGAACATAAAAAACTTTTTGTATAATTCAGTGTTTGTATTGAAAACTGCTTTTTTCCCTTCTTCGGAAGAGTCCCACATTTTTTTTTTGTATACAATTGAAGAAGTAGAAAGCCAAAACCCGTCTTTTCCAAAATTTATTCTCTCCTAAAAATATACCTCTGTCAGTTCAAACGTAGAGTGTATATATTCTAAGAAAAAAATATTGGTGTGCATATTTGGGTACGTGTGCTTATCGTAGTGTGCTTATCGTCAGGCTTGCTTATCATAGTGTACTTATCGTACAACGGCCATATTTCAGCTTAATTTACATTGTTTTTGTTTGTTTAGATATAAAATTTTGCACCTTACCCAGATTATCATATAATGCTACTGCTAGAATAATAGGCTAAGGGGTATTCAGCCGGCCATGGGCGTACGTTCCAAATTACATTATTTTTTAGAGTTCCGTTCCGTTTGGAAGTTGTTTCTTATGACATTAATCATGTTATAATAAAATATTCCCCGAGTATGACATTCGGTGTTTAAAATCTAGATTTCCCCACTCTGGTTTTCCCAACATTGTATTTATATCAAGTCCGCCGTTACCGGTTTCCTAGGCACTACTTAGACTCGAATTACAGGCAAACCAGACTTCGATATGCAAAAATATGCAAATGAACCAGCACGAGTATTCATCGGTCAGTGTTTGTGTTGAAACGGGTGTCACCAATTTATAATAACGTCTTACCTAGATTTCCTTAATAACTTGTTCTTGACGGATACAAGTTTGGGTTCTTTGGATACTCCGACCTTTTGAGAATCCTTGTTCTCGAATCCTTGCACGAAACAGAACATTACAGACTCTGCCATGCACGACGCACTATGATTATGATATTTTGTCGTTAACGGCGATTTGCTTTGGGCACATTTCAACGTTGGACCTATTTTGAAATTGTCTCGGTTAAACCACAATCCTCAAGTGAATACTCTTTGGCTCGAATAAATTATTACAAAACTAATTTATGGTGTAAAATGTGTAGAAAATGCAGTCTGTATTGTTACTAGCTGGTGAAGGCACTTTTTTACCCTTCTAAAAATACCAAGTATCTATTAATACTCGTCTAGTAAAGTAACTAGAACTTCCAGCCTTTGAATTTATCGGCTTATTCTGTACAGAAAACCACAACAAAACAATAAACGACACACCAAAACAACAAAAACCCGTCACTCAATTTAAACACGAAGGTCCGTTCGCTATACAGTTACTTTTCTTTCAGCAAAATCAGTTCATATGCCGATATAAATAGGACAAATACACATGTCACAACGTCCGACAATGCCAATAGAAAATATTGAAATCAAGCAACATTCGACCGGGTCGTAGCCACAGCCGACTTTCAGAGTCTAAAAAAATGCACAGGACATCGTCGAGTGATGTGTTAACATCTTTACAAAGGTTATCAAGTAGTTTATGAATGTAAAGTGATGTGCAGAGTTTATTGATCGCGGCGCGCGACTGCTTACAAACACCTAACAGTCGGCAACCATGATCCTCTCGCCGCTTCAGTGTTGCCGGATATTTCCTGAGTTCTCGAAGACAATTTTTTTTAATCAATTACGAGATTAATTATTCAAGTGAATTTTCTTTCAAAACTGAACCAGATGGCTCCAGTGCGTTGGGTTTGTTAGAAGGATGGTTACGAAAAGACATTTGAGTGTAGTCATCTCACTCAGGGTGGAAACAACGCAGTATAATGATATTGAAATTACTACTAGTAACTCAAAATATCGTTTTTGTACTTCGTTTATTTTTGTTAAAGTAGTCACTTCTCTGCAGTTATGTCAAAAACATAAATGTTTGAAGTATGTTTTGTTCAATCAAAGTTGTCTACCAAAGTTAAATTCTAAAAAAATAATGAAAAAATGAATTCGAAGAGACAGTATTTTAATTCATATAATGAATATAAATAGTGTTGAGAAGAATATAGGTACGCATGAGTATATTTTTCCTCATTTTATTGGAATTATTTTTAATATGAATTAAATTTTTAATTATTATTCATTTGAGTTTGGTGGCATGTTTCCACCCTAGTGACGTTCAACTGAAAATTACAATTACAGAGTACTTTCAAATGATAGCCGACTACTCAGGCAAACAGATTTGTTGAAAAAAATGTTAAATATCTCATTAAACGAGCCCAATTTGACTAGCTGCTAGTTATATTCTGAGACATGGTCAGTGAAAAATTATCGGAAGCAATCAACAGTTGCCACTTCAATTTTCCTTAAGATTGCCCAAACTATGAACAGAAAATCATAATTTCTCCAAGTTAAAATAAAATTCACCAAATCTAACGAAATGTCTTCGCATCTAGCAACGCTGCGCGACCCTTTTCCCCTTCTTCAGCGGACCAACCGGCGACACAGCTGAGTTCTGTGGCGTCACGCGAGGGAATTTCATATTCGTCATGAGGCAGAATGTCGCAACATCGGTCGTCTGGAATGGTGGGCGCTTGGCTAGGAAAACGGCCAAAGTGTGAAATATAGGCGTCACGCATATCATAGGTTTATTTCTGTTCGTTTTCGTCAGGTTGGCGACAATCACAACATTTCATATATTTATTTTGATCATTCAGTTCAAGATTCAATTAAGTAATAATAAGTCAGTTGCCAACAGTTTCCCATTTACAAAGCATATTCAACAATCAATTCATACAAATAACAGTGGTATTGCCATAAGATACAAAAAAAAATCGTACAAAATGCAAAAAGAAATGAGTTATGAATCATTAGTTCTAACTTCCTGAGGCATACTGTATACCAGTGAGATGGTCAAATCAATATGATGTCTTATCATTCTAGTTATCTCTGGTATGCCTTTCATATCAGAATTTGCTTGACTAACGATCAGGGAAGAATTCAGTTGGACTGATAATGAATTAGTGTAATGAATTGCTCAAAATTGGTTAATATTCTGACATACAAGTTTCAATCTAGGACCAGAATCCCCACAAAAAGCAAAGTGAGTAAGTCAAAGACCAAAGACGTAACCTAACCTAAGATGAAACAGTCACTCAAGAGAGGTTCGTGAAAAAAGGTCACGCTAGTGAGAAAAAATAAAAAATACCTTAATGTTACATTATGATTGATCACAATACACCTTGTCATGCTGCAATATCGACGAATTTTTCACCAGTAGACACATTGGAAGCACTCCTCAGCCTCCACATTCTCTTGACCTGAGTCCTAGCAACTTTTTTCTCGTTCCAAAACTACCTCAAGGGATATAATTTCTGGATATTCAAACGGCTGGTAAAAGATTATCTCATTATGCTAGTTTCATTACTGCTGAGGGAATTAAAAATATCGTCTCCGAAGCTTTCAACTTTGTAAAGAAATCATTTAAATCAGCCTGTATCAAATTCAAATTTTTGCTCAATTGAAAAAACATATCGTATCATAGAAGTTTTGTCTGCACCACTGATGTTAGATAAATAAAATGTGTTTTTCCATTCAGTCATATTTCATCGAATAGCAACCTTCGGAAATGGCGATTGGGTTCTTTCATTACCCGCTAATGGATTGAAAGTTTATTTGATCAATGATTGCGTGTAGTAAACGAAACTATAGTTCACATAATGAAAACAATGAAGATATTCCAGGTCTGGATTAGCGGATATTATGATGTGGGCTTACAAAATCTTAGGATAAAAAAAATAATTGAAGAACACCTGCTACTTGATAAACTATCAGAAATTATTGTCGGCTGGGTGGACTGTGATCATTCGTGAATGTTGGCAAAACTGAACGTTATTGAAACTATACAATAAAGTTGAACTGAATAAAACTCGTTTTTATCAAAACCTTCAAATCTGCCATCCCCTAAATAACTCATTGTCAACTATGAAAAAATAATTGATGGAGATGTCCAATATACCAATCATATTCATAAAATAGGGTCAATTTTCATTTTTCTCAAAAAACATTTATTCATTCATCAATTTGGATTATGTCACTTAATAAGTAGGCCCCCTCAGATATAATACTCTTGTGCTAGAGTTTTTTCCAATCCTCGAAGCACTTCTGATATGTCCTTAATCATTCGACTATGCACTACCTAAATCTATAGTTTCGTCTCTGACTAGAAAAGATATAGAATCGGCCATAACTGGCTGGATCTATGCCATGCTGGTAAACAGAACTGCTGCTACGACACTTCAAGGCGAGGCCATTACGTTCAGGCACCAGAGGCTGCCCTCAAGGTGGGGTACTATCTCCTCTTCTGTGTTCTCTACTGATGGATAGTCTGCTTGATGGCCTCGACAGAAGGGAAGTAGATCTGCAAGCTTATGCAGATGTATGGTAGCTTGTAATATCCTCCAAAGTACGATGGACGTTGTTTACAGTTGGTGCCTGACGGAGCAGATGTCTGCCAACTCCAGCAATACTGTGATAATCCCCTTCACCAGGAGAAGGTTAGGTCATTCCATTTGGAACGGAGGTGAAATATATTGGCAGTGTCCTTGATAAAAAACTCACCTGGAACGCTCACTTGGAAAAAGTTTCACACAAAGCCAGACTATCCCTATGAACATGTCGAAGGATATGTGGTGAAACTTGGGGTTTAGGTCCCAAATAAATCCATTGGATTTATGTGATGATTGTCAAACCAATGATCATTTATGGTGCAATTGCAAAATAAACAACAGACTGTTGGTTGACACTGAAAGTCACAGCATTCTGGAAATGACCTGTGACTTTATGCCTCCAACTGTCAACTACGAACTGCCTTATAAAGTACTGTTCCCGCGTAGAGAGGACTGGATCCTCCGGGAGAAGGAAATATTAAGAGCAGATAGTTGTTGGTTCACAGATGGATCAAAAACACCTTCCGGTTCGGGAGCAGGTACTTTAAGTCGCAGACTCAGGAGAGAAATATCAACCTACCTAGGAACCTATGCGATTGTATTTCAAGCAGAAATTTACGCTATTGAATTATGTGCAGAGAGACTTGGAGATTCCAACCTCACACACCGGTCAATAAAAATATTCTCGGACAGTCAAGCGGCATTGGAAGCTCTTGGCTCCTACCGTGCAATGTCTAAATTTGTAGCAAATTGGATTCCTGGCCATACTGGCCTGGAAGGCAATGAGGCTGCTGACTCCCTTGCAAAGAAGGGAGTTGTAAGCATCTTCATCGGACCAGAACCTGTCATTGGCATCGCTTTAGGCTTTGCCAAACAAAGATTGAACACCTGGATGGCAAGAAGATTTATGGATTTCTGGCAGAATCTTCCAGGATTGGCTTACTCCAAGGCGTTTATTCATCCTTCGGGGCGTCCAGAGCGAACGTCTTGAACACACAAAACACTTTCAACTTTTATGACTCTCGTCAACGCATGGTGAATAGCTGAAACTGTGTCTATTCAGCTACTGTGTTATATGGATTGCCACATCTCTCTATCCTACTTATTGTCGAGTTCATGGACGATTAAATCGACAGATACGAAGGTATAATAGTAGTATATTCGAATATGCTTCTGTGTCGGACAATTTGTAAATGAATGCATTGGAATAACTACTCATCGATCTTTCTTAACTAACCACTGTCACACCACTGTCTCTGATAAACAAGTGTAGCTAAGTATAATATGTTCCAACCAAAACAAGAACAGAAAAGCCTATTCCATTGTTTTGAGTTCTGCCCTGAACTTGGATAATTTTTTTTTCTACGCCATTGCTGACAATTCCTCAGTACCTATCTGTAATTTTTGTTGATTTCATCATTCCACCGACAGAAGATTATCGTAAGTTGACTGATTCATTTCCTTCAAATAATGTCCTCCATATGCAAAGGCATTTGCATACATTTCAACTGTTAATCGTTGCTGTTTACTGCTCGATTGCCTTGACCATTCGGCTAGAGTGGAATTTTAATGGACTATTTGGAGAATGAAGACAAACTTATGAATGATGAGTGCTCTCACGTGATTGTCATAAATATGTTATTATCAGAGACATTTTCTTAATATGATAACCTTGATCTCCAAATGCTATTCGGCTCTCAAAATCTATTAAGATCACCTACAAAATGACAGATATACCTACCTAACATTTGATAAATGCAAAAAGGAATGAAATCATTATAATTGCAGAAATATCAAGGGCGGATACAAAGGGGAATGAGGGCAATGGCCCACAACCTTTGCCGTAAATTCGAAATAAATGATAAATAACAATATATCAAACCTTTCGGGTTATTATTTTACTGATCGAAGGGTAAAAATGTTGGAAGCTAAGGTATGAAAATATTTTAATGGCGATCAAAGATGTGCTGAATACCTATAAAATTACTAGATGCAATGGTGGAGACAATGATGTTACGAAAACAGCTTGACCCGGTCAAAATAGACAAAAAAGTGATCAAATAATAAAAACTCCAAAAGAGCTGAATTTTGGTAGAGACTATGGGTACACCAAAAGAAATGGAGAACGAAAAGTCTGCATAGATCCCATGTGTGCTTAAGAAATTTTAGGTTTTTTTATATTTTTTTGGATTTGTCTCGAAAACGATGACAAAATTGGAGATCGTGAATTTATATCCAAAAATTGTTCTAATTTGTTTCCTTTAGAATTACTGTTACCAACATATATGCGTCCTAAAAGTTGAAGGATTTACAGTCTACGTGATATGCACATAAATGCCACGTATACAGGGTGTTCCTTAAACACATGCTAATATTTAAGGAGGTAATTCTTAGACCCATTTTAAGAAAAAAAACGTCCTATGGACGTATGTCCTAAACGCCTTAACTTTTGTGATACAGGGTGGCAAAGTTTTCAAAAATAATAAGTTTTTTAATAATAACTGAGATAATTTTGTAGACATCTTTGACATATTTGGTACATATGTTCCATGCCTCAAAGCGAATTTTCTGATGTACAATTTTCTTAATTTTCTCTGCCAGTGGCGTACGTACGGGTTTTGAAATGTATATTTTTGGCGAAAAAAATACTACGCCACTGCTTTATCTTGAATTAAAAATTATTTTTAAAATCTCCAT
>WOGP01008608.1:0-11132 GCA_015342065.1 Leptinotarsa undecemlineata
CTTCCAAATTTCAAAGGTATTAATCATAATATTCATCAATTTAAGAAAGAAATAAAATTACAGATGCTTACTGCTCAGTGCCATTTTAAAATCTTATGTATGAAATTGTTAAATTGACCAAAATAATGTTAGGAATATTAAGAGTTACCAACAACTATATTATTTTTTTCTCTTCTCTATCATTGTTATGATAGTAAATGAGTATTTTTATAATTTTTTTCTTATACTCACTTTATAATTTTTGGGAGGGGTGGAAGATAGCATTTGGCTAACTCGTATAACTCTACCATACCTACCATATGGTGAACCAACATTTTTATTAAAAATGAAGGAGCTGAATGTGAGGTACAGAGTTCAATATTTGATAAAAAAATTTTTGTTTGAATTGCTTCAGTCTAAAACACCTAATTATTTATATAGTATTTTGAGCAGGCATTCTGACATACATATAGTCCATTTAGGAATTAACTCATTCAACATACCTAGGCACCGTACTTCCAAATTTCAAAGATATTCATCAATTCAAGAAAGAAATAAAATCACTGATGCTTACTGCTCAGTGCTAATTTAAAGTCTTATGTATGAAATTGTTAAATTTAACAAAATATTGGTAAGAATATTAAGAGTTTCCAGCAACTATATGATTCATTTTTTTCTCTACTCTATCATTGTTATAATAGTGAATGAGTATTTTTATAATTATTTTCTTAAACTCAGTGTATAATTTTTGGGAGGGATGGAAAATAGCATTTGACTAATTGTTTTCTTTTCATGTATAAATGTTTTTTATGGATAATAAATGATATTATTATTATCATTATGGATATAACAAAATCAGTTTCTTTATTGAAAACTGTCTTCTGACAGAGGTGAAATACTAATTCATATTTAATTTTTTATTGGCATCGACCATAATGAGTATTTGTAGAGAAACTGTTCAGAAGCAATCAGAAGGGATCATGCGAAAACTTCAGTTTCACGCGATAGTTGAATCTACTCAGATTGTTTTAATCATTACTGCCTTATTTCATTTTCCCCAGAATGAAGGATATATATACAATATCCAATTTCGAATATTCAGAATAATATTGCCATGAATGTTTAAACCTAAATTATTCCATAGAAACTTGTCTTATTTAATTATCGTATATATGTACATTCACTTTATTTTTAGCTCGCCCAAAATTGAAGGATATCAAGAAAATGACAGTTAGTTTTTTGGAGCAAAAATATAATTATCAGAATTTCAAGAGAAGTGATATTTCTTCCGAAATTTCCTGATTTGTTCTGAAAAGTTGATTCTGAAAAAAAGGCAGATACAACTCACGAAGTGAAATATGTTCAAGGTGTGAGAGAAGCAATCCTGTGTCCTATTGACAAACTTATATTTTCTCATTACTGCCTCATTAAATATTTCATGTAAATTCATTTATTATCATTACTCCCATATAGTGTCAACTGCTAACCGTCGTACCTCCTACAAGTGATCCTCTGAAGGCTCAGTTGAGAAATCGCGAAACGTTTCTCTTTCAACTTGCCATTTGAAGAGTTGGTTATGAATATCAATTTCATATATCAAAAAGTAATGTGCCAAATATTTCCGATTCGCTCAACAAAATTAAAACTGGCCTTGTAATAAATGACTTTAGATACTAGATGAAAGAATGTTGATTTTCATAAGTAATGATAATTTTCGAAATAGTTATAAACATTTCATTGGCTCCAAGCTCCAAGTATCACAACGTTTCTACTCAGTGAAATGTCTCTTTCTACTCGACTCCTCCACTATGTTTGAAGGATATTCCCTGAATTTAAATGGGTATATTTTCATCTTCAGACAAAAAGTCGGAATCTTCCGAAGAAAGGAAGAAGCATTCAATTACAAAAAAGTAAATCTTTTCAACGATGTATAGATACTGCAAAAATAACTGATATGATATATAAACACTCTTCTCTATTCAGTTTTCATTCCAAACATTCATTATGGAATTGAATCAGATATCACTCACAGGATTGTTACACAATATAGTAAATGAGAGAGATGGAATTTCACTTACATAGTACACTGTCATCCCGACTGGTGGGCATCCGATGTCAACTCTCGAACAACAAATCTGAAAAGCATTATAAGAAACTTTATGTCACCACTGAGTTCAATTTACTCATGTCATCGATGACAGAACGCATTGACATTCATTTGTTGATTTTATAAAAGCCCAGCCAAAGGAGTCTCAAATTGAAAAGGATATAGTTTTGGGGGAGATTAATTTTTGATAAAAAAGGTTTTGGCTTCCTGCTTCATAGAATAGAGGAAAGTGTTTTTGTATAATTCACTGCTCATATAGAAGTATTCGTTTCGAATTTTTTTTCCATGTAATTCAATGTTTATATGAAAGCAGCTTTTTCAAGAGGAGTTCATTTTCATGTAGTATATGAAAGTGTATTTATTTGCATGATCTACACATATTTGTATAGAGTTTTTAAAAAATCTTGTTTCGAATCTTATTGTCAATTCCTGTAGTTAAAAATGTATGTTTCATAACTTTTCCATTCATAAAGAATGGAAATGATTCTCGTGTATGTGGAATATAATAACAGCAACGATTTCAGTAAGCAACAGTATTCTTGAAATACTCAAGGATTATTTTTCAGATGTTGTTAGTGCTGCATTCAAAATAACTCTCCAGTCCAAGAAGAGTAGAGGTATTAATTCCTAATTCAGTCGACGGCTAAGAACAGATAAGTTGAGATTTTAAAACGGAAAATACTATGGAAACTGTTGAACTATCATTGGGTTGGATATCACTAGAGTTTTTTCCCAACACCAAACCGTTTTTTTAACACCTCGACACGTGTCGTGTTAAAATAAGGGTTTGTTTTTGGGGAGAAACTCCAGTACTATTCAAAACTACACCAAAGATACCAAACAATGCTTCACAAGTATATAATCAGGTTCATTCTGCTGGATTTCTTACAGACGAAATGGCAATTTTTAAATTTTTCATCTGAGTGAACAGTTTTCAGTATATATTACAATATAAAAAAACCTTAGTTTTTCAAAGGCATTTATTTCGATGAAATCTCATTGGATTCAACATCTTGTGAAAATTATGACTGTAGACTTTTTTCAAACCTATAACTTTCCTTTGTATGCATCGAATTTGAAACAAAATATCCTTGACCACATCCAATGATGAATGACTGACGTATTATTCTTGAATTCATCTCCAACTTCTTTGTACACGATCTCACTATTGTCTTGAAATTCTATCAAGTAATTTAACAAATTTGCCTAGGAAATGAGTTCTGTCCGACAATTACTTCGAGACACGTGTAGCCACAGAAACACATAATGCTGAACACATATATGAAACTTATTACTTATACTCCGTTTCATTCATCATTCGAAGGCATTCCACGTTAGTCATTACGGTAATGAACTTTCGCAATATATCTTAGTTTACGCCCGTAAAGGATTTGTATTGAACCTTTGATGGAGTTCGTTCAACCATTATGTCTTTGACTAAGTGATGAATGCGGTACATTTTTCATATTATCTGCTCCAACTATCAAGACAAGACAAGTTTACGTAATGAAAAGAAATGGTTGGAAGTTTTTCCTTGATATGTTTATGGTAGGGGGTTTCGAATTTTTGAGCAAAGGATTATTAGACCAAGCAGCTTTATTCAAATTCCAATCAAATCATCGAGTTCGACATAACATAACGACAAAAATATTGAAATACTCATCAAGATATCCTTGGATACTCAAATGTAAAAATTTAACAATCAAGCCGTGAACTTTTTTCTAATACTCACAGACGACGTGTTGGTGACTAAAACAGAACCAATTTTTTTTTTGCATTCGTCAGATTATTTACCGGGTCATATTGAAAATTTAGAGGATAACTGTATATTTAAAAAATTAGTAGAATACTCATTATGTGGTAGATCCTATTATAGTTTAGAAGAGTTTTATGAAAAGAGTTTTCAGAGATTATATCGACAATTTTTCTGGTTTGTTTGAAGGTAGTTGACAATGTTTCGTGATACATTTCATCAGTTCGGACTTTCATTGTCTAATATTATATAAAATGATTTGAAATACCTGTAAGAATCTGTGAAAAATTCAAAAAAAAAGAAATTACTTGAAAAATAACAATTATGTTAATCGAAAAAAAACTGAAAATGCAATGAAATGAAATACAAGCAACAACCAAAAATTTTAAAAAACTATTACCACTAGATTTGAATTTGAAAAAAATAACAAAAAATGAAAAATAAAAATCAGTTATCACCTGAAGGCGATTGTGGATACCAACAATCGAAACGTCGTGAAGTAACTTGGTTTGGAATATTCTAATTTTCATTTCTTGTTTATACTTTTTTTCATCTTCATCTCGTATTAATAGTTTATTTTTTTTATTTCTGGTTCTTTCTTGTATTTTATTTCGTTGTAATTCCAGAATTTTTTTCCTTAATATAATTGCTATTCTTCAGCTAATCCCTTTTTTTAATTTTTTACAGATTTTTTCAGGTATTTCAAATCAATTTGTATAATATTAGACAATGGAAATCCGAACTAATGAATTTTTCTGGTATTGTTTTTTCAATATGTATCCGTATGTATTTATGTGTTCAGATATAATTGTTAAATGTATGTGCAGATATATTTTTACTCTGTATTTAAGCTACTTCAATATAATTTGTATTCTATATGTATGTATATGTAGTTGTATGGTAACTGAGAAAAATGTTCAGCTTTATCAATAAGAACACTGGAGCATATTACTATCATTAATAATAATTATGATAGTTGCCAGCATCTAGTGAAGTATTGAGAATGCTCGAATGTTGTTCAACCCTCAGTCAACTAGGGATCTTAGTGGTCTTGGGTGACATACACCCAGAGTCGTACATGTTGAATTTACAAAACTTTGAAAAATTGACAATTTGAAAAAAATTGTGAATTTTTGAATTCCTGATCAACTGAAGAATCGAATGAAAAATAGGTATTGGTAATTTACTTTGTAGTAAGTCATCCAAATATTTGGTGAAGGAAATTTTCTCTAGTCATTTGAAAATGCTTAACTGCAAAATTTCAATTTCTCATACTGCCACTTGTTAGACCCTTCACTATTCTAGAGAACATAAATAGTGACCTGGAAGTCTGACTTCCTACAAATACACTTTTTCAAGTTAGGCACCTTCTCAACGTAATGGAGTCATGAAAAATTCATTATCATTTCTAAAGCGACTCTACTTTCACTATGACTATAGACTTCTATCGATGATCATAAAGTGGAATAAATGCTCAAAGAGAATATTGACACGGTTATCTGACTCATCTCAAATAGTATCACCAGATTTGCCACTAAGAAGAGAAGACTTTCATTTGTCAAATTTTAAAAATGTATCCCTCATTCATGAATCATATACAATTAAACAATTATCCAGAAGTTCCTGCAATTGCTGCTCAGAAATTATGTGTTGCTGCTTTCTCTTGCAATCAAGCATTTGCCTTTCTTCTGACAGAAGGACAATATCGTTGAACCGATTAAAACTCCTTCCATTCATTTTGTTTTAATCAGTTCCATACATTTTTTCCATAATATAAACATCCTTCGTGCCAAAAACGAAATGAAATTTCCCTCTTTGGATACATACATGAAACTCAACAAAATTTATCTCCCAGCTGTCAAAGTCGTGGTGATTTGAGACTGACGAAGTGAATATTTTGTTCGTTTATTGATTGAAATATTCAAACAATCGATGAGAGATTTTTCAGATTGAATAGCAACAGTACCACATCCAGAGCCTTACGACCAAATCCTTGACATTAGAAAGCATCGTTGTTATCCCTTGGATAAGTTTTACCCTTCTGATGCAAATCATTTACATCAAATCTTCTACAACTACTGCTGCTCATATTATCAAAAACAAGACATGGGTCCAGGCCTTGAAAACCAAATAAATGAAGTGTGACATAATAGTCTGACTGCAAATACCATGAACCTTTTCACATTAGGTATTTTCTGTTAGGCATATCAAGGCATGAAAAATCCATTCTTATTTTTAGATAGACTCTACTTTTGTAGAAATGCTTCAAACTCATGAATTCAGTACAAAGAACATATTGTTTATTCAAAGGATTACTATTTTCATTCGAAAAAACTTCTATCAGAAAAAAAGCATTGGGTCATTTGACACGTTTCACATCTGCAATGGGAAATATTTCAAATGAAAATAACTATAATCTATTGATGACGTGGCAAGTATTCATTTTGTACTGCGCTTTCTTTAGTTTTACATTTTCAGCAATAAATTAATTCAGAAGTCGCAACTTATATAAATCACGATTTTATTCAAAATCTTCTTTTTGTGGATTTCATTATTTTTCGTCTATTGCCATTTTGAGGGTGAAAGTTCATTTCACGACGGATGTTTGTTCTCTCGATTACTCTCAGCAGCTAATAATTGAGTAGAAACGAACAAAAGCAAACAATTATCGCTGAAATATTTTTCGTTTTGTTGGTGAAGAACTCAGAGCCACCACAGAAAATAATCAATGGAGGGTTTTCCGAGTTGGACGCCCACAATATAATGATAAAGACATTATTAGAATTGCCTTTCAATTTACTCTGCTATGTTGAGATTCAATTAAAAAGGTTGAATTCACAAAACTAAATGTTCAAAAACTTTCCCTTCGAATCGTAGAAAAGTTTATAGCATTCAAGGACCTAACCTAACTTAACTTTTCTCGATTCCATATCATTTCTAAAAACATGTGGATTCGTTTTCTGATGGCATTCCACGATAGCTTCTCAAATTTCTCCTACCGCAGTTAACGGTTAATTGGCACTGACATAAAAATTTGACAAGTTGACTTGTTACACCGATAGATCGTTCCACTTATATCTCGCTCGCGTTTACGCAGTTATATTTATCAAGTCTTCATCTTGGAAGACAAATTTTTCTTCAATCGAGGACTGCCTCGGAAATTTAAAAAATAGTTTCCATCACCAAAATTATGCGGGTATGTATATAGTTTTGAGATATCAATGAATGGTTTGACTTACAATTTTGTTGAGAATGTTTCATACGATGTTGTTGGTACAATACATATACATGAAATTAGTGGAGGATGTCTGAATTTTGATAAAATACAGTTACAGTTCGGAATCATCAAATAAGGATCTCATCCACACGTGGAAATTCACAAGTCGTCTCTATTGGTTGGGACTTGACATGACATATGTCAGTGGCAATAATAACAATAGTTTTTAACAACTTCAATATGTATGTTCGTAATTGCATGAGATGTGTGTAACGTACGAGAACTGACAGCTTACATATAGGCATGTAACTTGGAGTCTTCATGATCTGATCATGAGGATTCAAGGAGCTGCAATGACTGTTATTCTTTTGAAGAAAATTGTAAAATTCTAAAGAATTTCTCGAGACTTTTCCACCTGTGGATATAATTTTCACAAGATTAAGCATTCAAATTGATCTTATATTGGGTGCATTATTATTCTGATTCAAAATTTTATAGGTTCATTGAGAAATTGTTATATAGATAATTGTCCAACGTTAGTAGGTAGAAATATATCTCACTAAGATGATCAATGTCATCACACTGTAGCGTATTTTTAGACATCCTTTTCCAATTTTATGTAAATGCTTCGAACCAGCATTCATCTAACAATGTGCCTTACATTTTACATAACCATTGTCTGAAATTTTCTCAACAAAGTTGTAAGTCAAACCATCCATTTATTGGACTGGTCACCCTCTCAAATTGTGGTATACCAAATTTCATAAAAAATATTCAATATTTATAATTCTCTGGTCGAAACAACGTTCATATTGTATCGTGATAGAATGTCAATGGTACACCTCTCACATGGTTTTTGAATCTTAGTGAGTTGGCCGTGAAACACCGTGCTGATGAGAACTGAAAGTGCGAGATAAAAAAATTGAACTTGTGGGCCTTGTCGGAAAATTTCATAACAGACTACTTTATAAACTTATAGTGAGCAGGTGAACCCTATGAATTCTATTCTTGATGAAATGAATTGTATATAGAGGCATATGCTCAAAAAAAAATCACATCTTGAGAATAGAAATGCCAATATTGCAATTTTTTCTTAATAATCACAGCAATTTTGTTAAGTAATGAAGCTACTACGTTCATTACAAATGGAGTAGTATCATCCCAAAATTCAAGGTACTGGTCTGCGGATGATCCTAATTGGGATATAAACGCAATATTCCGATAAAATACAGGTGTGGTGTGGAATAATATTTGACAAAACGTCTCACTAGTTTTAAAGAGTTTCAATTTGGTTTATTTTGATGGTAAGTTCGAAGGTTTTCGAACAAATTGTGTAGGGACCGAACATGCAACAATAACGGATTAAATGAAATGAAAAGACCAAGTTACATGTCCAGCGATATCTGACAAGTAAAAAATAAATTGAGAGTGAAAATAATGTTCAACAACACGAAATTGTTTTGCTTTATTTCTACAATGTTTGTTCATGATCTTTTTCGGCTTTTTGAGATTATAGGAGTGAAATACGTTCGTTTCTGATAAACTAGATCCACTTTATCCGTCTACAGTCCATAAAAACAATTTACGATACTTTCACGATCTGAATACTACATTTTTGATATGCGAAACCCCACATAAAATGTAAAGTAAAGAAAGTGAACAGAAGATATTTATGGAAAAAATAAAATCCGTTCCGAGGGTAGAAAGCCTCCTGATTTTATCCTGGAACGATTGACCGATGGAAGGCTTGTTAGAAAAAAACCGTTCGAATATTCTGACACCAGAAAAGCAAATATATTCCACGGAAATCGAGTCCCAACTCTATGCATACTCAACGAGAACGGAGCAGCTCAGTACTTCAAGAACCATAAATTGTACTGTTCGAAATAATCACTAAATAACCCCACACGGAATGCTTGGAAAGAACGATTTATAGATAGTTTCAGGTATTAGCTAAAACATAACTTTAATTAATGAGACATTATTTTCTTTGAAAAACATTTTTGTTAATGTTACCATCCAATTGTTTCAAATGTAACATACCCGAAAAACAATTATCAATAATTCAGAAGAGAATGAACGATATCAAATTCAAATGTGGGGCAAACAGAAATTTTTTCGTCTGAGATGAATGATATTGGGGGTGTGACCGCGAAGTTTATAAAAATACCGAAACATTCACCTAAAATGTAAACTCAACTTTAGGAAATCTCTTTAAGACCACATATACAAGGTATATCCCAACTAGCAATTTCGTATTTTATGATAGTTGCGGAAACGTTTTGGAGAAACAAATTATAAAACTGTATTTTTCCCAGAAATGTTTTCAATGTGTTTATGAAACTGCTATAAATAGGAAATTGGCATCGTTTTATGAAACATTATAGTTATCATCTATATTTTGTAAGGCCTTTTACAAACACAACAAAACAGTTTAATGAATATTTTGTCAGTTACTATAAAATTTGTCTAACACTCTTGAAAAGTAGTTTTATAAAGACTTCCCTTACTGCACTTTTGCAACATATTCAAGCGATACTTATAAAATAATCAGAAGACAAATTTATAAGAGTTTTTCAGTATTTCCAAGTAGGCCTTATAAAATATAATACAGCCGAAAACGATAATAATAAAATAAAAAAGTGTTCAAAATGTTTTCTTGAAGACGCAAGAAGTAATTTTGTATTGGACACTAGAAAAATATAATAGATATGTCACTAACTGAAAACTAACAAATAGAAAGGGGAAATCCATTTTGAAATTTCGCTTTTGCACTAATAAAACTGTTGAAAACATTGTTTTTGTTTAGAAGATTGATATTTTTACTGAAAATGAAATTTTATTAAAAATATATAGCCTATTATTAGCAAAATTCAAGCGCGCCACTCATTTATGAGAGTTTTTGGTAAAATTATTAATTATACAAAAATTCACTTTGTCGACGTATCATCTTTCTAGTCGCAAATTCAACTCCCCTTATTCTAAATAATATTATGTTATGATATTTATGTACTTTTCAGCTGAAAATATCATGCGGTATTTCATATTTTCAACTCATCTAGTTTCAGTATCCCGGATCCCTATCATTTAAAATGGCATCGTTCTATAAAATAAATTGGTATCAGTAGCAAGAATTTCAACGTATTTTAGCTGCTATGTTACCTCTATAAAACAGTTAAGAAACACTTAGTTCTGGGAGTGATGGTATTGCGACAGAGTTGGACTACCTATAGGTTTCTACAAAAGTGCTTGTATGAATAAAGGATTCCTCACATAGAGTCTGAATAAATATTATCTGTCGGCATGTCTTGGCTAAAAAGTTTTTTTTATCGATTATAAAGGCTAAACAAAAAACTATAAAAAAATATTTGTTACAAATAGAGTAGAGTCCCAACATGGAAGGCCTTCACACTAACGAATACCTGTCACGAATTAATTATAGAAAGCGGGTAGCGAACCCATACAATCGAATTCGAACGCGAACGCATACGGTTAAAATACGGTCAACATTTTTGCTAATAAACGACACTTTGGTGACTGTTATAATACAAATTACTTATATTCATCAAATATTACCTTTTTGATGATAAATATCCGTTGTTTAATGTTAAATACATGGTGAATATTAGACATAACCTATATGAACGCCGGATAATAATTAATTTATCGTGCGTTTAGAGGAAATAACGGGTAAGTTTCTTGATGTCAGAATATTGACCTTTGATAATTGACCAGATATTTGATAATTCAGGCCTATATTTTCAGTTGATATATATTCACCATAGTTCCGTCGTCATGGGTGAATAATAACCAACTCTCATGGCCAAAAATTGATGCTGATAAGCTAATACGAAACCATAAACTAAAACGAAGTCATTCGATGACCTACCAAATTTCTGAAGAACTATTAGAGCGAAAGCTGAAAGATGATGATACAGAACAAGAAGAAATTATCAATTCCATGCAACCCAAAGAGAAAGCAGGATTACTTTTATTCAAATAAGGTGTCACAGGTTTTCTAAATAGATAAGTAAAAAGTGAAACTTGAAAGTGTAAACTCTTTGTATTTTACAGTC
>WOGP01008609.1:0-11132 GCA_015342065.1 Leptinotarsa undecemlineata
AGAAATGATATGAAATCGACAAAGGTTAATGCAGTCAGAAGAAGTATATCTAAGTTAGTATGGAAAAGCTTGATGAAGTTGTTGTCTAGCAACTCTTTAAACTGTCAAGGATAAATCTCACAACGATTTTTTATCAAATTTTAATGAAACAAATAGAAACTTGTGTAATCTAATCAATTAGATTGATCAGTCAAATACCCCCAAATCATGCAATGGATTTATGATAAAACTGATGTTGGATTCATAAACATCGATATGTCATGTTGTGATGTAATATGTTT
The DNA here is from genome assembly GCA_015342065.1 of Leptinotarsa undecemlineata. Taxonomy (NCBI): domain Eukaryota; kingdom Metazoa; phylum Arthropoda; class Insecta; order Coleoptera; family Chrysomelidae; genus Leptinotarsa; species Leptinotarsa undecemlineata. The sequence goes on from WOGP01008609.1 coordinate 282, forward strand.
ATTAAAAATTTTTGTTTTATAGCTCCACTAACCATATGAATAGATAGTTTGATTATTCATAGTGAATATATACTATTTTTGTAATTTGCTTGGGAATGAAAATTTGAATACCAAATTCTTCATTATACTTTATGAAGCTATTCGTTAGTGCTCAAGTAACAACTCATTGAGTAACACTCAACTTTTCAAACAAAATGATATATGTATTTCATAATTATATAATCCTTTATGACCGATTAAACTCAGTTTAAACCTGTGTAGATTATTTGCGCTCCAATTGAAATAGATGTCAAAGTGCTAACCCCAAATTGACTGAAATAAAGTGAGTGGGGATCAAATGCCGTGCGTTTAACCGCTTTTCCGCAATTTCCGTACCGTGATAATTCAGTTGGTGCTGATTGGAGTATCTAATGGAATTTCTGAAACGACAAATGAGATCTGGCAGTCTATTATTACAATTTGAAAGAGAAATGATTGCTTGGTGAAGTGAAATAATGACTTTGAATGATTTACAATGAAATGGCGGAGGCCCAGGTTTGAATATTTTGAAAATATTCTCCACCATGAGTAACGAAATTTAATGGAAAATGTTTCTAATTGCTATCACATTATTGTACAGAGAATTCTTCTATTTCAAGTTTCATCACTAACGAATGTGACATAAGAAGTAGAACCGAAATCTCTGATTTTGAAAAGATAAAAAATACCAAAAAACAGAACTCAAACACTTTTCTCGACGCGCCTTTCACCTGAAGATGCTTAATCGGTTGATGGAACATGCCTCATGAAGAGTGTTGCAGTTTTGATGTCTGGGAGAAGTTCTTGTTTTGGATTTAAAAATATGTTAATGTTCAATTTCCCATGTTTCTTAATTTTATCAGATATTTGATTTGCATAATTTTTATTGAAAACGTGGACTTTTTAGGTTGCTCTTTTTTCATTTGCTATAATTAGGTAATCAAAAATCGAGAACAGAAATAATTCATGTTGATTCATTAATTTGAAATATTTCCCACAAGTATATGTTATGCTGGACGTTGATAATAATTCAAACTGTATATATGATATTTATTTCATTTCTTTTCCAATTATTATGTTGTTTCATTTGAAATGCCGTATGTACTATTTTCAAATTGGAGGCTAATACAAAATACTTTTTTCATTGCAGAGATCCCAATACTTGTGGAAAAGTTTGGAAAATGTAGCCCAAACACAAAACATCCATGCACTTTTTTTGTAAAGAACGTTTTTGGCTTTCTACTTCTCCATCTTGATACAAAAAATGTGGGAATCTTCTAAAGCAAGAAAGGAAGCTACCAATTCAAAAAATTAACTCTATACATAGATGTGCAGAATGTTTTTTTTTATAATTTTTACTGAATTTGCTACTGAAGAGCTGATAAGGTAAGTGTCTTACGGCAAAACATCGGATGTCTAGCAGTGAGGATGACAGTGTTCCATGTAAGCGAAATTCTTCTTCTTTCATTAATTATATCGTGTAGAAATCCTGTGAATGATATCTGATTCGATTCCATACGAATGTTTGGAATGAAAGCGGAATAGAGAAAAGTGTTTTTCGTATAACTCAGCGTTTTTATAAAAGTATTTGTTTCGTGTTATTCAAAGTTCATATGAAAATAGCTGTTTCGAAAAGGCATTTTTTTCCAGTTTATGTCTGAAAGTAAATTCTTTGCATGTCCTACACATCGTTATATAGGTACAGTTAATTTTTGAAAATAATTGCTTCCTTCCTTTCTTTGGTATCAAGATGGAGACGTAGAAGGCCAAAAACTCCCTTTCCCAAAAATCCTGCACTGTTTCGACATGCTAGGCTCAGCCACGAATTGCTAGACTATCTGTAGAGGTTGAGCCTGAGAAAGTAGAGGAGCTGACATCTCCTCTTAAAAAGATGCCATCTACAGAATCGACAGAAAACTCAATCGACGAATATCAAATAGAAAGAATACTTCCCAAGGAAATTTTTGAAAAACCAAGTTTCAACATTCGTAGAATGAGATTCGTTCTCTGTCCTTCACTGCAGCGTTTACTGTAAGGCAATTGAACCTGTGTCGAGTCGAAGCATGTGTATATGTATTGAAATGTGCGTTAATCAGCTGGCGCAATCATACGAACGACAACCCTCAGAGTTCAAAACATGTACGAGCTAATAATGTACGAGGTCTCACATTTCAACGTGCGATTCTCAATTGAGAGAAGTCAAAAACTTTCACGGTTGAAATCAATTCAACAATTACATAGTGGTTGAGTGCATGAGTAGAACGAATCACTTATGCTACCGTCCAACCAAGAAAAACCTTTGAAAGAACCCTAAATTACTACCTCAACAAGGACGTTTGATCTTCCTCTTGAAGATGATCACTTGGTGATCAGAACATGTGTTGAGGTGTTTAAATAACGGTTACGTGTTTAAAAAAAAACTCCAGTAATATTCATTACCTTCCACTACTGGCGCTCATATTTTAGAAACCATTACTGACTGAGTCTACATGCTGAAATATCCCATCTAGGTTAGATTTTTTCTGTATATTAACAAAATAACACAAACATCTTTCAACGAAATCTTTATTTGGTTAATTTAAAAAAATACTTCATTGATGATAAATTTAGTAAAGTAAAGTAAAAAATTCAGAGTGATACAAAAAGTTAATGTTCATAACAATCTGAACAAACACAAAATATATGTTCCAACATACACTTCCAGGTTACAAGTGTAATACAATTTTGAATCTACCATCGCGAATACTTTGAGTTCGTATTTGTTCGGCTTGCTGGGGATATATTGCCTAAATAAACATCTTCCGCTAAATGCTTCTAGTTTTTCGTCAATTGTGACGTTTTCGAAAGGTGTATACGCCGACTTGCAGCTAGTGATAAATAATTGAAATATGTCCCTAATTGAAGCCAGACGATCAACTTTTTTCTCTCGGCGTGGGTAAGCCTATTGTCGAACCGCAAATTCTGCAACAAAAACTGGAAAGGAAACTTCGACATTCTAAGACGAAACAGTTCGGCACCTGTACCATTATCATTCCACATTCCATTGTTTGAAATTTTGAATATGCTGATTAATATGTTCGACGATTTGTCCAAGTATTTCTAAACTGATAAAGTGATTCCATATTTCTAAAATACCTTTAAGATTTTTCATAACTCCCTTTGGCCCAGGCAAATGTTTAATGATATTTAGAACTTGTTGGAATATGTTTTGCCCATTTGGTAATCTTATCTTCGTTCTAAATCACTATCAATATCTATTGAAACCCTGTCGGAAATTTATTGCTCGATAGCTGATTCTGTTATTTGTTCTTCTACAACGTCCTCCCCCTCTTTCTCGTCAATATCAGAATCATTTATTATCATTGCAGTCTCGACCTCATTCTCCTCCAGGCACTCTATCATGAGTTCATGAGAATGCCATGTGCTATCCTGTGGTCTATCACATGGTTTATGAGGAATACTCAAAGCAGTGGGAACGTGAAGAGTGGGAGTTAACTGTAAATCGTAAAAATAAGAACTTGCGGAGTACCACTCCGCGCGCCAGTTGTGGAAGGTTACTACACCAAGCGTTCCAAACAGTGCATCATAAGAAAGCCCCCGCTAATATAATCAAGTTATCTGTCTATTAGACTGAACATTTTCCTTTGATCATAAAATCTTAGACTTGGCACTTAATCATTGATACATTGATATTTGAGGAAAGCTTTATTTTTAAATCGCAAATTATCTGACAAACAAAAGCTTCAGCTTCCTCCGATACTGCTGTCTCCAGTGACGTGCGTCAATGCTCAATCCTTAGCCGATTCTTTTTAAAACTTATGCAAACGATGCTACTATCCATATAAACAGTCCTATGTCCTTCTATGCCGATGATACCAAACTTTACTCCAACCCATTTAAAAGTTATCACATCCCCATTTTCTCAACAAGCAAAAACCTACGTTCGCCCCATCCTAAAGTATGCAGGTCCAGTTTAGTGCCCAGTTTTAATGCTAGGTCAGAATCAGCTGGAAAATGACCTTCACTTGACACCGATTCTCATATCCCGAAAGATTTCATACATCATCATTATTCAGCAGTGTAGACTCCGTGAAGATCTTATCTTCTCCTTTCGCATATTAAAAAAATACAACTATGCTGGCCTAGGTCAAATGCTCATTCGAAACTTTGATAACACTGGCTTTGATAACATTTGAGTGTTGAATATTACTAATTTTGGGTATTTTGAACACAGAAATACCTAAATATCTACTCTATCATATCAGGTTTTTTAAAAAAGGAAAAAAACGTCTATTTGGAAATAAAAAAAATTATTGAATCACTGATACATATATTTGAACATTTATTGAGAAAATAAATATCAAGGACAATTATTACTATAGGTCTATTTCACGTTTTGATATAAAATTACGTCTGAGAGTTATTTTTTGATACGTATCCAATAAGTTTGCCACAATATTTTTATATTTCCTAAACAATTGTGGACAACATCTTTGAATGCCAGGCATTAAAAATTCAGTGATCCCTTTCCACATAAGTTTCATTCGAAGTTCTCGACCTTGGTCTGTTTATTTCAGAAATGATTTCACCTCCGTATGTATCCATATTGATTTAGGTAAGATATAAATATTGAATGTGAAATCGATAAGATACTTCGAACATATCAGTAAAAAACATTCAATTGATTTTTGGTAGATAAAAATCAATTGAATGAGGAATAAAACAAATTCGTATTACAAGTATTTGAATAAGATAGGAAAATAACCGAAACTGAAACAAAATTTTATTGGATCGTCGATTTGGTTCTGTACCTGTGTGGATTTCAATAATGATGGATAAGTTTCAAAAATTGGATGGTTCTTATGAGAGCCAGCTTTTTCAAACCATTTGGAATGATCTTCACCACTTTCACGCCAGAAATGAGTGATCAAGAATATCATGAAAAAAACACTAATCACCAAACTAACTTCATCCCTTCAACTCATCTTCCAGGGTACGGTAGGGAGACGCTTGGCTATTATATTCCTCTTTGATATTATACTTGCTCATGTTTTCTATAAATTTTGGGCTTTCTAACTCTACAGTGAACTGATCCAAAAATATTAGCCTTCAGGGAACTGTTTTCGACATCAGCTTTTCGACTATATGCTCAGATCATTAACACATAGAAGAAATATTGTAGGGTCTAGTGTGGATCCCTGCGGTACACTCATTATCATCTCAGAGAGTGAATTCGTTGTTCCAGCCTTTTTGAGCAGTGTTGAATGATTCACTGTAATCTTTTCATACTCCCACCATTTCTTCTTGTATAAGGAAAGAACACAGACAGATAGTCAGTGGGCACAATTGAAGACTGGCTATAAATCAAATCATCTGAAAAAACAATTCGTGCAGGTCAGTCTCATCTGCCTACACTGTTGATTAATGGACTGACGCCTATCATGTTTTCTAATAGAGGAATTGGGCAAATTTCGGATATGCGAATATTTCTGCCTCGTTCACAGGCAGATGGGGTGATGACAATCCGATTTTTTGTTGTCCTTTTCAGCCTGGTTCGAGAAATGATACTCTGAAGGAATTCGATTTTCAATTATCGGAAATCATCGACTTTATGTTGATGATAGACATTACCTTGTACTGACGAGTGGCCAAACAGCCCGGAACCGGTCTGCAAGTGTGCTCCAATAATTGAAAATCCATTGCGGCAGTTGTTTCGTCAACAGCATAAGCAGGAATAACTTCAGTGAAGAATCAAAATTATCAATAATAAAATTGGAAATAGTTTGCGAAAGAATATATAATACTGAAACGTTTCAAACTGTTGGCAAATAGAAGCAAATTTTCCTGGTGAAATTGATGTTAATGTCGTTCATGTATAACAAGAATATGAGTGGAGCTAGATCACTACCTTGGGGTGTGCCGCGGTGTAAATTGATTAGACTTATGTCCTCTATAAGTTAATGATAAGTAAATGGGTGAAACATATCATGTTGGTGATTGTTGATTTTTTGGCAGTAAATGCATGTTATATGTTGTTCATTGACCCTCTCTATTCACACCCAGGATGACATGGATAAACAAGATCGATGATAATGCTGACTTATGCTGAATCGACATCCGGCAATAGGCAGTTCTCTAAAACAAAGATACAAAGAACCTTTATTTTCTTTGTTCCATTTTGGAATATGTAATCAATTATTTTCCTATATAATGTCCTGCGTGGCGTAATGAGTTAGTTATGAAATTGTTACGTTTGTAGTCACATTACAGTTATATTATAGTTTGCATTCGGTAACTCAAATAAAGCATTACTGTTTTCATTTTTCAAAATAAATAATTATTTGAAAACTTGTATTTCCAAATACCTACATGTTGCTCTGGAGCTATTAGATACTTATTTATCTCAAAGGCCTTTGAGAAGTTGCACAATAACGTAATCGGCCGTTAGTTTGCGATTTTGTTCATTTCGTCCGATTTGAAAATAGGAATTATTTTTGATATCTTCCAAAGAATCTGGAAATGAATAACTGTCAAGGTTCAAGTTGAAGATGATTTGCAAATGTTTTGTGAAAATACATATGAATGCATTAATTAATATACTTTGGTTATATAGAAATTTTGCTCACTTTGCTCGTATGTGTTGATACTGTTATGAATATCTTGTTATTGGGATTTTTGGGTTTTTGAAGCGTTTTGTAGATAACTACACCAACCGGTTTTAATCTCTGCATCACTCAGTATTTCAATTGAAAGAGGACGCTAATCGAATAATAGAAGTGATGGTAGTCGATAAAGTGTGTAAACAATTCCACTGATAACCCATACGATCACTTTACCCACATGACAGCTCGATATGATATCGACCTCATAAAAATAGCATAATCATATCAGATTCATCTGACTTTTTTTTCAATTTAATCGAACGTAATTACATTATCAATTTCGTATAATGCTCTGTTGCTAGGCACAATTTGGCAAGGTCAAGCCTTTTCGGAAAATTCTAAAACCACTCTTTTCCAACTGAGAGCTAGCAAGCGGTGATGAAAATGCTTGTTTACTTCCCGAAAGTGGAGATTAGGATGAAGAGTCTCATATTGTATTATCGAAATCATCAACTGAAGTACGGAACTTAACATGAGGACTAACTATACTTAATGAAAGTAGCTGTAGGAGTTGAAGCACTCATGTTGCTGGTTAGATTGTTTATTGTGTGCTCAACTCAACAGTTGTAATAAAAAGATTTGTCAGTCGTCATTGTCGAGGATAACATCATACCGGGAAATCGAAATCATCAACTGAAGTACGGAACTTAACATGAGGACTAACTATACTTAACTGAAGTAGCTGTAGGAGTTGAAGCACCCATGTTGGTGGTTAGATTGTTTATTGTGTGCTCATCTCAACAGTTGTAATAAAAAGATTTGTCCGTCGTCATTGTCGAGGATAACAACATACCGGGAAATCGAAATCATCAACTGAAGTGCAGACGTTAACATGGGAACTAACTACACTTACTTAAAGAATGGCGGATCGGATGTCCTTGTTCATCTTTCACTGCCTGACGTGCCGAGAGAATGAATGACACTGAGCCTAGCAGCTATCTCTATGAACCATTCGAGATACCGGGCGCCCTCTCGTCGTAGCATCGCCTTGTCACGGTAATGCGGGGCTCTACCGAGATTGAACTTCTTTCCCTAGCTACTCGTGGGACCTTTATGAACAGAGTAAATAAAAAAAAAATTCTGGCGCTTAGTCTATAGAGAAGATGGATGTCGAGCTTACGACTCCAACTGACCTCCCTGTAAACTTTGATCAGAAGCGGGTGTACAGAGGAAATGGATGTTAAGTTTACGACTCCAACATATCTTCCTGTGAAATTTAATCCAGAAGCGAGTCTACAGAGGAGATGGATGTCGAGTTTACGACTCCAACTGACCTCCCTGTAAATTTAATTTAGGAGCGAGTCTCCAGAGGAGATGGATGTCGAGTTTACGACTCCAACGGACCTCCCTGTAAACTTTGATCAGAAGCGGGTGTACAGAGGAAATGGATGTCAAGTTTACGACTCCAACATATCTTCCTGTGAAATTTAATACAGAAGCGAGTCTACAGAGGAGATGGATGTCGAGTTTACGACTCCAACTGACCTCCGTGTAAATTTAATTTAGGAGCGAGTCTACAGAGGAGATGGATGTCGAGTTTACGACTCCAACTGACCTCCGTGTAAATTTAATTTAGGAGCGAGTCTCCAGAGGAGATGGATGTCGAGTTTACGACTCCAACGGACCTCCCTGTAAATTTAGTTCAGGAGCGAGTCTACAGAGGAGATGGATGTCGAGTTTACGACTCCAACGGACACCTGTAAATTTAGTTCAGGATCGATTCTACAGAGGAGATGGATGTCGAGTTTACGACTCCAACGGACCTCACTGTAAATTTAGTTCAGGAGCAAGAGCTGCGGCGTACGCAGGATCTGTTTCAGGTGGGGGAACTAACCCCCTATGAGCAGGTTAACAAACGTTTGCGCTCAAGTTAGGTTTCACCAAAACCAGTGGCGAAAAAGTCCTGAATCGTCGGGTGTAGCTGACGTGCAAAAACCCTCATATGGTTAGGTTGTCGTAGGTATCAAGGTGAGAATCTTGCAACTTGACTATTCGACAACCTCTTTAACAGAGCATATACTTTGTGCCTGCCCCGCTGGAGACCAAATCAGGTCTTTAGAGTTCGGCAGAGCCGTACTCTTACCATCTGACCTGATAGACCACTCACCATATAAACTAATCGGCTCCGTTAAGAAGCTGGATTTGTTTGGCCGAGTGAGAATATGTGTGAGCCACAAAAAACCCTTGCGGGTTGTGGTGGAGGACCAAATATACTTATAGGAAGTAGCTGCAGGAGTTAAAGCACTCATGTTGACGGTTAGATTGTTTATTGTGTGCTCAACTCAACAGTTGCATTAAAAATATTTGTCGGTCGTCGTTGTCGAGGATAACATCATACCAAACAACTGAAGTGCGGACCTGAACATGAGGACTAACTATACTTAACGAGTACTATGTTGCTGTATCGATGCTGTTCCAATGTTTTGACAGAATCGGAATCAACGAACTTAGGCGTGCGCAGCGTTATAGAACAATGCTTTCATAATATTGTTCTACAGCGACATCTACTGGTGAGTTACAGAAAAATTGATAGCCTAACAACCTTCTCTATGAAAAATTACTTATACATGTCAAGTCATGGCAAAGTTGCAACTTTCAGAGAACTATTCAATGATGTAAAGAAATTGAATATAACTCTTTTGGTTCTAGAGATATACAGGAAAAACCAAAAAACCCCAAATTATTTTTTTGCCTATATCTTCTTTATTCGCAGACATATTGAAAATCTGTCCACATTTCGCTATTAGCACTTGATGTGGGCTCTCAGAATATATCCATGAATATTTTGTACAGGGTGTCATCTCACTTGGGCCCCCCATCTTTGAATTTTTTGTTGTAGTTTTTGGATCGTAAACGTTTACTTCATACTGAGAAATTATATTCAATTTTATGTTTCCGGATTTTTCGGTAATATTCGATTATAATTGTGTGAATTTTTTCCTTTTGAATTACGGCCCTAGGAATTGGTTGACTGAGTTGAATAAAAACGCAATAGCAACTTTCGCGTCTCCCTACAATGAACTTCGAATTTGAAAACCTTTTATGATTATCTGAAACGTATCTACAACAAAAATATATTATATGTGTTTTGATGAGCAGAAGAAAAAATGGTAGCAATAATAACATCCGAAACGAACACTATGATCATAATGAAAATTGAAATGGAGTAAGTAATTTATATATACAAAAAAATTAATTGTGTAATAAATGTTCGAATTGGAGTCGTTCCGTTTCGGGAAAAATGATGGGACAATAAGATGGTTTGCAATCTAAATCATCAACTGAAGTACGGAACTCAACATGAGGACTAACTATACTCAATTGAAGTAGCTGTAAGAGTTGAAGTACTCATGTTGTTGGTTAGATTATTTACCGGTGGGATTTTATTTGTATCTTCTGAACTAATATATGTTAGAAGGCTAGTCAGTTCTTCGACTCTGATAGTTTCATATTCAGCGACACTATCTATTGGACACTATCTGTCAGTTCCGGATCTAGAAATATAGGAGAAGAAGCAGAAACTATAAAAGTTTTTGAAAATCAACAAATACTCTTGGTTCATCTGAATTTTCTTGAAATAGTTACATATTATTCATATATCATATTCAAGTAACACTTCATTATGAGATTTTCACAGGACAGTTAAGAACACCGTAACACGTGTTTAGCTTCAGAAATGGATGAAAATTGTAGAAAACTAGAATTATTCAATAATCATGTTTATGCAGAATGTTTCCTAACGGCGATATGAAACTTCTGAAAGTGATTCATTAGGTCGTTTTGAGAAAAAATATTCCCATGAACATATGTTCGGAGTTGCTTTGGTTCTGATATAAAGGGCGTTGAAATAAAAAAAAACGGTATTTATGAAATATCATAAATATCCTTACACCAATTTGATTGAAATTTGCTAGTTATTTGAAGTAGTAAGGTTCTTATTCAGCCCAAACAGATTGAAATTATTAGGTCCATTTGCGTCTCAGCGGACACCACAGCCAATAATATTGATAAAAAAAAAGAACGCCACTGACTTTCTTTCTAGTTTTTCATTTTTTCAGATTACCCAACTGAAAATACAACTCATGCAACTTGTAATATATGTTCTTATATTTTTATGACACACTGTACAAGGCAGCGTACTTGTACGGATTCGAGGTCATTTTTTATATGT
>WOGP01008610.1:0-11131 GCA_015342065.1 Leptinotarsa undecemlineata
CGTCAGCGGCCGTGGAGATCCTTCTAGATCTACCTCCTCTCCACATTTTTCTGGAGAGAGAGGCTACATAGACTGCATACAGACTTGTGCACATTGCCAATTGCATAAATCAGTTTATAGCAGAGTGTAACAGACTGTTGGTTGATACTGGAAATCACAGCATTCTGGAAATGACCTCTGTGCAAAAACAGTACCTAACTCCCCTCTCAACTACATGAGTGGCATGTATTTCTAAAGGCTACTAAAAGGCTATCACAAAGATCCAATTTATTGTTTCGAGATTTGGAAGAAGCACTGGCACACGTTCATAGTATCTCATGGGGACTCACTCCTACACTCACCTGAATTATGACGACGAGTGCCAATCCTGCTGCCATACTAACATGAAGGGAAGAAATATCTCCTTGAACGCCCATCGTGCAACCAGTGCACGATAGAAAAAGCAATAAGGCCGTCCCAAAGAATTCTGCCAATCCCACTCTGATCAAATCTGCTGAGGAGATTGGTTTGCTGTTTTCTTTTTTGCCTGTATAAAAAATATGTTTGTTTTGTGTCACTCTGTTTCAGTTACTTACTACCCTCGAATGTCATAGAACAGAGTACTGTCAGCGTTATCAATCGCAATGTTTCAAAATTATTTTATGTCATACTAGTTCATTATTGTGGTTTTATTGTTTTGTTGCCAACTACAAATAGTGTACTCACACTCATTTTTGAAGATATACTCACCTTTAAGTATCCTTCAGCAACCGACGAACTATTTCATCCACCATGGCGCTTCAATATGGACATATTGGCCATATTGGCCAACAAGATATTTTGCAATGATAAATGTTTTTTGTCAATTGTATTTTTTTCTAGTTGGCTGTAGTACAGCGACCTTGTCTATCAGTTTTCTGAAAAACCTTGTGGCCGAAAGGAATGTAGTCTCTTATGAGCTTAAAATTGACAGTTTTTGTCGTCAACACTGGTAAAAATGTTCTTTTATCGGTTTTTGTCACTGGTATATATGTTACCCTTGAACACTCATTTTCAATCTCTCACGTGCATAACTCCCAAATTCACAAGTTCTTATCCTCGGCAACCATCAAAAACACCTTGCATCAAATATTCGTTTATGATGATCTCCTACCACATAGCAATGGTTACATCTATCAATTTATTGAATATTTGTTCAACTTATGGCAATTAACGATGCGGCGGTGGGCGTTAGAATACCCTTCCGGATGAGGTATCACTCGTAGAGGAAAGAGTCATACCAAATGGCGCCTCGTCTGTGCCGAAATAATATAAGTTTCCTGACTGAGCCACTCAGTGTCACTTACGGAACCTTCGAGATACCAGGCACCCTATCACAGTAATGCTGGGCTCTGCTGTGATGAATCCCATTTCCGTAACTGATCAAGGGGCCCTTTTTGGACTATAAAGTAAGCTACATCTAATCAAGAACATGAACTTCTCAGTTCAACAACTCTTGATCCTGTTAACAAACCTAGGGGAATAGGTGGTGCAGCCAGGAAATGACTCATGACCTCCTCAAGATTAGGATATTTTCTAAACCTGCCTTGCAGAAACAGAATCTATCAGGAGAGGAAACAAATACTTCCTGATATACAGGCGTCCAGACGAGAATTTTGCACCTTGACCATCAGCAAATCTCTTCAGTATGTTGTTAAGGCTGCCATTGAGGATTTTACAGATGGTGGTATACAAGAACGATTCCAAATATGCATATTTTGCCCTAGATAGGCTATAGGTTACTTGAGAGGATTAGAAGAGTGTGTCCTGGATGGTCTCCTACTACGGTCGTTCCGTAGTGGAGGATTTTTACCACCTAAAACCTCTCCCCACTGAGCTCCAAGTACTGGGACCGCTTTCGCATTACTTAGGTACTTGGGCTGCTGTCTCACTATTAATGCTCTATGTGTCTTCTCTTGACATATGTATATATAAATTTTTTTATCACCTATCCTCCACTTCTTTGGTTTCGATGATAGATCGTACTGTGTTATAGGCATAATTCCATGGTTTTTCTCCACCCTGAAGACTTTGCATCATGTTCTCTGCGCAGAAAATGCTTCCCCTTTTGAGTAAAAATGCAGTTCTTGTGTCTTGCCATCTTGTACAGATAAAAAGTGTATGCTCTACGTCGTCCTCTGCTTGACAGTACGGACAATTTGGCGATTCAGCTCTCCTGCGAACATAGAGGTATTTGCGGAAACAACTGTGTCCCGAAAGTGTCTGGGAAAGGAAATAATCCACTTCACCGAAATGTCTATTGATCCAGACCTGTAAATCAGTTATTAAGGAGTATGCTCATCTTCCATGAGTTCCTCCTTCCCATTTTTATTGCCAGCTCTGCATTAGGTTACCTCTTGCAATCGATTTTGGCACGCCTGAATATCGGTCATTTCTCTCACTAACTTGCAGTTCTATTGGAGGAATTGCCGCTATGACGCCAGCCGCCTCTGCGGTTATTGTTCGGTATGCGGTGCATATCCTTATCGCCAGTTTTCTCTGTATTCGGGTGAGTTTTAGAAGTAGCTTTTTTTGTGATGGCTGTGTACCAGCAAGGTGAACCGTACAGATTCTGGGAGTGCACCACGCTGGATATGATTAATCGTTTCGATGCCCTGGGGCCACCTATATTCGGCATTAACTTTGCTAGTGCAGCCACGGTTCTGTCGGCTTTGACTACAATTTGATTCATATGTTCAGCGAAGGTGAGCTTTGTGTCTAGCCATATACCCAGATATTTCATAGCTTTGATATATCCAATCGTTGTTCCTTGGATATCAAAACTTATTGGTTTCAGTTTCCTTCTCTTGGAGAGAAGGACATATTCTGTCTTCTCTGGAGCCAATTCCAAGCGCAGCCAGTGGATTTTTTCTGAGACACGGACCAGTTTCCTGTTCGTCAAGTTCACCAGGTCTTCTGCTTTTGCTGTAACTATCGCAGCAACATCATCCGCAAAACCGATGAGTTTTATTCCATCAGGCATTTCCGATTTCAGAAAGTCGTCATATAAAATGTTCCATAGAGTGGGGCCCAGCACCGATCCCTGGGGTACACCACTACTTATTTTAATAGAATTGACACTTCCTTCACTCTCCAGTATTACCTCCCTTTCCGACAAGTATGAGAAGGTAATACCTACCAGGCTCTGTCTTTCAGTTTGTTCTGAATCAACTGCCTGCAACTGCATTATTGAAGGCATTCCTGATGTCCAGCATTATCGCAACGGAGAGAAGTCCTTGGGCCATGGCTTCCCTTGCACAGAGTATCACTTCATTAACTGCGTCCGTGGTTTGCCGTTGCTTTCGGAAACCATATTGATTCGCTGATAAGTCCCCCGGTTCGTTCCAGTTCTCCGTTGATGCGCTCGAGCAGCAAATGTTCATAGAAGTTGCCTTCTACATCCAGTAGGCAAATTGGTCTATAGGAAGAAGGATTTTCAATTGATTTATCACATTTCCTTATCGCTCACTGTAGACCTACCTTCTTACCTAGTGATGTTAATATCTACTGTTAAAGTCCTCTTTACCATTGAACATTTGGATAATGTAGAACACAGGAAATAAACTTCAGCGAGATCACCAAAGTATCCATTTAGCACAGTTTCAATAATATATTCAACACAGTTTTCTGCCATCCAGTTTGTCTTATTCTTTGTCGTAGATGTCTCTTGATTTATGGCTTTTGACGTTTTTTTGCAATTCCGTAGGAATTCCAAGACTTTCCTACATTTTAAATTTTCAAGTTTGACAGCTTGAGAAATTTGTTTCTCCAACAAATAAGTGAGAACGAGTACTAACCAATTATTAAAACATCGTTTGAATGCAAATGTATTTTCAGTTTTTTTTTTAATATCTACATATATATGTATATTGTGACTGCAATAACAAACTAGTATGACGTAAAAGTGTGTGTGCACCACATGTATTAATGTAGGCGTATGCCTCAGGCCAAAGAATATTTACCTAATAAATAACTATTTATTAAACCTACCGAAATGAATATATTCAACGACAATGCTGAAAGTATATTTTTTTAGAAAATGGGAAATTAATCCGTGAGACTTTAGATTTGGTCATTTCGGATCAGTTTTGAAGTTTCTCTTATGAACCTTCAGGGAAGGTAATATTTCTTCTTCGTACTTAGTTGATTAATTATGAAAGCTTCTAACTCCCATGCAGTTTGTACTGGGCGTTCACTAACTGACGTAACCTCAGTATACACAAATACTGCTCTCACACACCAGAACAGCACACTACCATAATTTATCTCGGCCTTTCCCAGGTACTTCATAGATAATTTGCATTCCACTTTCATGTATCTTTTTATTGCAGCCAAGGTCATCTTTTATTGTTGATCTTCTGAGTTGGCTTCTTCTTTTATGTTAGTTAGAACTGGGAAATCGTGTGGCATTGAAAAATATCTTCTTGTGTCATGTCAGAATAGTGAAAATCTCACTTCAACTATAAATGATGATTTATCTGTTTTCTGACATGTTTTTAGGATTGTTTGGGTTTGATTCAATGCAATTATAAACAAAGAAGTTAATTTGATAATTTCGTACCTGTTAGAACCATCATAACCTCATGGTAAGGAAACTAACGCTGTTTCAACAATTACTATTCTGCCTAATTTCTTTTTACATTTGTGGATTCCAAATTGAAGTGGTTGAATAAACAGGCAAAAAAATAATAATACCGTTGTTTCTCATATTTACAATCCCAGTAACGGACTAGCTTAGTATTTTCGTATTTTCTAATGACTAAATTTGATGATATTATGGTAGAGCCCTTACTATACTTCTTGCCACTACTGTTAAGTAAAGAAATGTTCACAGCAAAGAAAAATTCTCCAGAATATTCTATGAATGATTTTTTGTGGAGAAATTTTTTAAATTTTTCAGTAACAATTTGTGTTGATTGTGACTTTCTTTAAAAATAGCTGACGTTTCGGAAAGCGGTCTCATTTCATTCTCAAAACCTAAAATTCATCTATCGAAACATAAGTTGCACACTGTGTTACACTATTGTTTAGGGAAACAAGTATAAAAACATCTAGTTCAGAATTTTGCCTTGCCTTACTATTTCTTGATGCTAGAGCTATAACGTCTCGAATAGAAACATCTACTGTCATCAAAATGATTTCAATTCATTTCGCCGCTGTTAGAAGAATAGTTAAAAAAAATCGGTTAATTTTTCTGCTTGATCAGTAGAATCATACTCTGACAAGAAACTACATGATACCAGAGCCCAAAAGCATTAAATTCATGATTCAGTACCAGATAGCACTATTTCGATCTTTCTTAGGTCTCAGTATTAGTCTCATTTTCATGGATATATTTTGATTCAGTGCAAATGTTTTGGTAGAGGATTTTTTTAAAAAGCCACAAGCCTCCGTCGAGAGTTTTGTATAACTCGATATGCCTTTTGAAAATGCTGAGATGATAGATACATGGTAATTTCCACTATTTACAGTCATTTAATAATCATCGTAGAAAGTAACCTGAGTTATCAATGGATTTTATTAACTCTCACACTGTAGCTTAGGATATCTACTGCAAAAACAGTAGACCTGGCAACACTGAACGTGACGCTCCTCTCGTGCGATTTCTTCTTCATTTGCAGTGGACCGTTTCGCAATATTCCGCAGTCTGATTGCATTACGGCTTCGTTCGATCTTCTCGCTTCAGGCATTGTAAATAACAGTGTGATGTTATGACAACTGTCATAACCTAAAAAATGTTGTCATTTCTCTTTTCATTATGATCTTCTACCACGTAGTAACGCCTACATGCATCAATTTATTGTTGTCATTTTGTTCAATCTTTAATTTCTTCCTAATGTGTCAAATATTTCAATAGGTATTTTATTAATCCAACAAATTAAAAATCAGTCGAGTCGTTCTTGAATGTATGGTACAAAACGTTGGGGTCGTAAAATTTGATCGGTGCAAATTTTGATCCCTGCGGTACGACAAAGTAGATTGGAAATGAATCTCTAATAGTGAGATACTCTATCTTTTCTGAAAGGCAGACGTTTTATACATGGCATGTTTTGTGTTTTTTTACAGATATCGTTTTAGAAAAATACGGCTCTGTAAATAGAATGTAATTCCGCGAGTTCATATATTGAAATGACACTTATAATATTTCGTTTATGACTCTAATTTATAACTGATAACAGTTTTATTACTGTTGATTTGAATGGAAGCTGGGTTTTGGAGATACATCTGGAGTGACACAGTAAAAAAGAAAGAAAAAAAAAGGTTGAAAGTTTGGCATTATGAATCATGTCGACGAATTCATCAACGCAACATTATCACCTAAAAAAATAAGTTTAGTGCCAGCAAACAGTTGATTTTTTATATGGAGTTTCATGATTGAATAATTTTTTGGTAAAAGGCCATTATATGAAATAATTATTTTGGTGATGTGAAATATTTACTAGGATATAAATGTCTTATTATAGAAGTATCCCATCCCCCGAAGCCCCGATACATTCAGGAGGGCATGCCGGCAATATCACCCAATCACCACTCCTCATAGCTTGTATGAGCCTAAAAGAATCAATAGTTTCAATAAATTCGGTATTTCTCGTTTCCCACAACGAATTCAATATCCCCAGAGCGTAGGGCACTCTTAGGACCGCGTTATGTCGATGGATATAGGCTGAGACCGCATATGCTGGGCATGGTGATAGCAAGTAAATTAGGGTCTCAGGTGTCAGGACCTCTATATCCATCACGCGACTGTGGTATACTAAGGTGTTGAGGAAAGCGAAGATCAGGCGCTGTGATATACCAAGGTCTTCAGTATTGAAGAAATCCCCTTGCATTGACTTATCCTTGCGTTGCCGCAGGAGTGCAGTGATCTCTGCGGCTTTTATATGGGTCTCTTGCTGGACGGGTTCCAACTCGGTAACAGAGTTGTGATCACCTTGTTCAGTGTCAAAACAAACCAGCTACTCGTGGAACTGTTCCAAAGAGAAATGTTTCAATTTCTGATCTCTCATGGTCGCGGGATCAGAACTCCTGACGATTTTACAGGCTCCATCCAGTACAATTCTGTCATGTAGACACTCCAAACTCTAAAGGTTCACAGCTTTTCTGTTGTCGGGGGAAGAACAACCGTGGAACGGACGATTTGAAATGCAAACTCCTATGGAAGTGCATCATTTTTCGGGTGTTTACGTCGAGTTGATACAGCTCCTCCCGACATTTCCGATGGCCAGATCTGTCGGAGTGTGTGCTGACACTTGACGCGGAGAGAGTTATTCACTGATGTTGCCTCTTGTGAGTGGCGTTGTTGCACCCCGAGGTGAGTATACGCCTCTCCGGCATTCAGATGCTTCCATCTACGAGCTGCATATCCTCTCGGGACTCCCCGCATCGTCCTCTTCGTACCGATAGCATACGTGTAATCTTCCCCATTGACATTATGAACATCATTATTATTCTCCATTGACATACTTCAAAAAAAAAAACGTTAAGAATATATTATAGTCTGCCAAAGTTAGGGGCATGTGAATGAAGAAAATCGGGAACTTAAACTTGGAGAAAAAGATAATCGTCAGTCCTTAGTAGAAGGTAGAATAGTACACGCGTTAGAACTGTCAAGAAAAAGAGTTGCGCCTACAAATTTAATTGAATTTGATAGGTAAAATAGAACCTCTGATGTAAAATGAACATATTGAAAAAACGTTTCCTATACCAGAACAAAAATACTGCCTCTTGACGCGCGTCCTGCATAACTGTATACTACTAGTTGAAATTAGTGTAATAAATCTTAACAAACCATTTTTTGTTCCAGGAACCCATGGCCGATCCCTCCATGAACGCTGCCGAGCTCAAGAAAGCCCTCGAATGGGAGCTATCGTTGGACAGCAGAGACCTCCGTTCGCATGCCTGGTACCACGGCGCCATCCCTCGCGCTCGGGCCGAAGACATCGTCAGGGAAGAGGGCGAGTTCCTCATCAGAGACTGTACCTCGCAACCCGGCAACTACGTCCTCACCTGCAGAACGAAAACGCACCCGCTCCACTTCGTCATCAACAAGCTGATCCTCCAGCCCGACACGGTGTACGAACGGGTGCAGTTCCAGTTCGAAGACGATGCCTTCGACACTGTCCCGGACCTGATTACCTTCTACGTGGGTTCGGGGAAACCCGTAACCGCGGCATCTGGCGCGAGGATTCAGGTGCCGCGGAATCGGATGTATCCCTTGTCGTTTTACGCGACCAAGTACCCCACGCCGCTGCCGCAGAGCCGGATGACATCTCCGGCTACGACTCCGGTGCGTAACGGTTTGTTATTGTATGATTATTTGTTGTTTTCTGGTTTATTATTCATGGTTTGTAGGTTTGTGTCACTGGCGTTTCGTCTGCAACGCGGCAATGGTCGGTATGTAAACTGAAAGAGGTATTACTGTGTTCGCAGTCATAATAGGATCGTGAGCTAGGTTCCTACCTACTCGGTTCGACTCTTCTTAGGAGAGTTTGTGTGTTCTGAAGTGCTGATATGATTTTTTCCGCATTTGAGCTCTCTTTCACCAGGAAGAGGAATCTGTATGATTTAACTGCACTTTCCCTCAATGGTAAGGTTATTCCATTTGCAACGGCGGTGAAATCTCAGTGTTGTCGTTGAAAATACCTCAACTGGATTGCTCACTTGGAGAAAGTTTTCCAGACTTTCCCTTATATATCGAAGGGTTTGTGGGCCATAGCGACAGATTCTTTCATGCTCCGTCAAGCGCATTTTAATTCTTTTTGTCGTGATTCTGATTCAAAAAAAGCCACTACAAGGTAGTCGGTGTACTCATAGTATACCCATTGTGACGCTGGGGTGTACAGCTGACCTGAGAATATTTTCTATTGTTTTAGCGGGTTTGAGAATGACTCTCACTCATGTTTTTCGACGATTCTCTCAATACGGTCCGTCACACCCCTTGTAACCGTCACCTAGAAACACTCTTCAAATTACACATTTCATCTTTCAGCTTTCCCAGTTTGCAGATATTTTTCCTGTTGAGAATGTTAGCTGGAGTTTTTGTTCAAATATCATCCTATATGGGATCGTTTTTTATATACAATATTCACCAATCTGACATTCTCCTGTCCTTCCACTAATACATCCATGAAATCAATTCTTTCTTCCCTTTATCCCCCTTCTCCATCATGGAATAGATTTTGAGTTTCAGGAGTTTAGCTATTTCTGAAGTTTTGCCATTCCTCTTTCCCGCAAGCCCAAATCACGAAAGTATCATTAAAATATCGTTGCTAGCAGGAGGATCGGGCCAGCAACCGTTCTAGAGCTCATCGTTCAAATTGTTCCATGTAGAAATTGACAACTACTAGACTCCGTGGACTTTCCCATTGCAACTCCTTCTTTTTATTCATATAATTTCCCAATACACTGGAAATATGTTGATGTTAGGCAATGTTTAAATAAGGTAATGGTATAGAGAGGCAAAAATCCGATGTGAACTTGTGAACAGACGTACGACAACCAAACACACCAACAAGACATTGCTAAAATTTTTTGATTAAATATACGGAGCTTTTGAAGTACTCGTACGTCTCTGTTTTTCCCACTAGTGACTCGATGATTGCTTGGAAGCTCAAAAGCCCCGACCACTGCCAATACACCTGAAAATCGTGAATAATATGTTAGACACCAGGCCAGAAATGCCAGTAAAGTAATGTTAAGTACATGTGATGTAACCAAAATCCAATCAATCAATTTCTGTCACAATTAATGCATATATCACTAGACCTGCAACACAAAACAACATAATCAAGATAATATGTTACAGGTGGGGCATCAGTACCGGCACAGCCCGCTTTCGCAGTACCGCCCCAGTAACTCACCCACGCGCCCCTCCAGAGATGGCCCGCCCCGACTACCCTCGAAAAAGCAGCGGTCCCAGTCGCTCACCCCCTCCGAAGTCAACAGGATCTCCCAGGAGAAGTGCAACAGCGCCGACGGAGTCATCCAATCGCCGCTGATGACTCGCTCGGCCGGTGCCGAATCGGTCGGCTCGGGCTTGAAGTTCTCCTCGCACTCCCTCCCGCGCAACCCGCACAATAAGCTCTCTCTATCGTGTAGTGCGAACACGCTAGGTAGAAACAGCAGAGTGACTAGTGATTCGACTCTCTCGCCGTGCGCCGAGCGTAAGTTTTTCGGCGAAAACGACTCGGGCGTTTCCGACTCCCCTCCGCCGAAACCCTCGCGAGTTCCTAGCCTCCTGCGCATCGAATCCAAAGACTCGGATGTGATCGACGTGCGGTATGGTTTGGACGGTGGATTCGCTGCGCACGGTGGACTGCAGCGCGTTACCTCCTACCACGCCTCCGGTTCGGACTCGGGTAATGGGTCCGGAGACTCGGCTATGAGCTCGGCAACGGACACTGGCGATTTGCCAAAGAATACCGGTGTGATACTTAAAAACCCTAGGTACAATTTATCGAATTCCGAATCTTCCACAACGCTGAAGAGCTTCGACATCAACTGGGTGGCGGCCGAGGAGAAGCTGATGCAAATGGAGCAGGTGGAGGTAGATCTTTCTTCCAGGTTCGATTTAGAAAACTTCCAGACCTTGTTGCTTCCCGTTCGTGAGAATAAGCCACTGGACGCGCAGGCTTTGAGGAAGATTAGAATGACGCTGTTTGAATTGGGACCGAGGATAATAGCGAACCACTTGACTAGGACTGATTTAGATTTAATATTTGGTAAAAAGAATGACAATTCGGTAGGATCGAAGTTGGTCAGCGGGATTAGCCTTTGTGCACTGCCTCACGGACATCAATTCAGGACCGATTTAGTTGAAAGGTAATTTCTGACATAGGTACAACGTTTTTATTCGATAAACTCTTATATTTTTGTATTCACCACTATTTTGTCTGAATTTTTTGCCTAATTTGAAAATCTATACTACTTAAATTGTTTCCAACTTGTTACAATCCGGTATGGTAGCTTGTCTTCTTATAAACTCTATGAAACAAGAACTACAAAGATCTGTTTAAAAAAATCTGTTTTTCCGTTAATCAGCTGCCACCCCCATACGAACGACAACTCTCAGAAGTTGAGAAACTTGTGCGAGCTAAGGACTAACGAGGTCTTA
>WOGP01008611.1:0-11130 GCA_015342065.1 Leptinotarsa undecemlineata
TCGTCAACAGCTGTCTTAGGTGCACAGAGAAAAGGAAAATGCTTAAAACTATCCCCTAATTTTAGGAATGAACTGTAGATTTCAGTACTCAGACCGCTCCAAAATATATCAACAATATCAGGGCTTCTACTGACGTGTTATCATAATTTTTGATATTTTTTTTTATATACTTGCTACAGCTCTCCGTTGGTACTTTCTAGAGTGTCTCCTCATATCTCAAAGAATGATATGTATGATGCAACTGTAGCTTTTCCGAAGAATGTCTCCCATTACCAGATAAATATGCCTTGAAACCTTTTTTTTACCACAAAAAAATGAACAAAATGTCTGACAGTACTCGACGTGAATCTTTCATAGGTGATCTTATTATTCTTGTCCAGAAAACCTGAAAACATGTGTTATGGAATTCTCTACCGATATTTCAAGAATAGAAAATGAAAATATTGAATTGATCAATTTGACTGACCTTATATGTTTTTAGGTTTCATAGAGTCCCTTGCTTTTTTGTGTTGTCTTTACTAATCTAAAACGTTTTTAAATCGTGACCGTGAAAATCTCCTCGGTTTTATTTACTCCTGCTTACTGCTGATAAAATAACGAACCTACAAGGGCGGCTCTACTAATTCTTCTGAATTCAGAAATTTAAACCGTTACAACTTCCAGTATATAACACTCAGTCATCGTCCATAGATATTTATCTATGGACGATGACTCAGTATTGTACGACCGTCATCACCATAAAAAACCCAAATTTATGGGCAATGATAATTGTGTGTAATTGGTGAAATTTGATATCTGTTATATGATCCGATGCCCGAGAGACAATCTGAAGATCTCTTATATTGGTAATGCCAGTTGAGGGTAATGGCCGCGTGTCAGGTTACCTATTCAAACGAAATAATTTCGCCAAACGGATAAGTTGCATTCGGAGGTTGCCATATCATGAGGTGAAGACTTTTAAACTTTGTATGGATACATCAGAGTGAATATTGTCCTTATATGCTTTCAACTGAGATTCAAAATCATCAAATATGGAAATATTGCAGAAAGAAATATTTTGGCTCCTGAAAAATTCATGAAATTTTGAGTGATTGAAGTTCAATAAGATGTGAGGATCTTCAAATATCCAGGCTGGACAGACATCCTCCATTGGCATTGTTCCTGTCTGAATTCGTTTTGGACATTCATTCAGAAATTTTTGAATGCTTAACATAGCTATAAACAGTATTTTTACTCACACTTCTATTTACATTATTCCTTCATGAATAACAAATTTTCTATATCTTGAATTATTTTTCTCACATGAGCAATTTTGAACCTTTTCTTCCAAAACATTTGAATGAAAGTGAACTAACACTTTTGTGCAGCATTTGGACCATTTTTGGCCCCCTCTTCGCTTTGGAACTGAATAAACTGACGAACAGAAACAGATCAATTTCATACTGGGTGTTAGGACACTTAGCAATCAACGAAAACTAAGAAGGCAGCAAATATACTTGGAGAAACAGGAAGAAACTTCATGAAGGAATGATCTGAGAAATAAAATTGCTTCTTAAAATAGAAAGTGACTCGGAGTAATTACGAGTACAAGACTGTTTACTAGACATGACAAAGGGACAGAGACGTATCGGTCAAAACTTAGAAGAATGCAAGACAAAATATCACGAGAGACAATTATGGAGAACCAAGATTGAGTCAAGAAAAATTTGACTTATTTTCACACCAGAACAAAACACTGTCCCTCAACGTGCATTTTGCTAACCGAATTAGCTTCATCAAGAGACTTTTACTGATGCTAATCTGGTTGGCGAGTGGCACGTCGGAAGACGTGTGAAAAAAGTATTTTCTCCAAATTAATTTCACGACAGAGAAAAAACCTGTTGAAACTGGTTTAAATAACAACTTAATGCCGTGCAGAATAGAATAGCTCATGAGGCTGCAGTGCTTTGTGAAGTTAGATGACTTATGATCAGCAAAAAAATCTTAAGTTTGTACGCTGTTCCAAATGGGATCTTCATATATTTTTTCCTTTCTGTTTTAGATCCATTTTTTCTTGACGTCTTATCACAGAGCTGATACTACTTTTATACAGTAATCAGTAGAAACATGATACCCCGAATGAGTCATTTGATACTGAGACTATGGAAAATCGTTGAAACACTTTGATTCTCAGAAAAAAATAATGTACTCTTTAAAGTTCCAATTGAATTATAAACTAGGAGTCAACCTCAACAAAAATTCACTATTTGAAATGTTCAAATAGTTCAATTAAGGACTCGAAGTGTAAAGTTTTTGTTCAAGTACCCAATTTCATTCTAAATTTCATAACTCAGTTTCTGCTGAAGTTCTTGTTGTACATAATCTGAACACTACTAGTTAATGACATAATCATAATGAAAACTAAATCTGTGAATCTCTGTAGATAATAATTTATTCACACGCAATTATAGTTGAATATAGTTGAATAGATTTCATTTGTTAAATTTGATTAGAACTGTGATAGTGATTGAAATTGTAAAAATGATTCATAACTGGGCATCGGGTGTCACGTATGATTCTAGAATAATTACATTAAGTTAATAATTTCATGGCATGTTTAATTTTGGAGCGATTCAATTTTGAAACACAGCAAAATGTTCCTTCACTTTGTTTTTCAGTTTATGTCAATCATTGTTCTCCTCATCAATTACTATATCATCTAAAAAGTTGATTATAACTTTTGCCGAATTTGTGATGAACCATAATTCACATTTGCAAAAAATTTTATTCACAAAGCGGTCCCGTGATGATTCACTTCCCTTTATTCCATGAAACAAGTGGGGCGAAGTTCACTTTATTAAGGCTCATAGCCGATTCTATAATGACTTCATTTAACATTGGTTTGGTCTCCATTTGTCCCTGAATTCCATCTATTTCTGTCTATTAACTTCTTATGCCTTTTAGCTGAGCTTATCAGTGTATTCAAATTTCACTCTTCACTCTTCAAATTTGAGTTATCTTCATTGTTTCCCCAGCTTTCAATTATGCCTCTTTCTCTGGTTTCACATTCTCCAACCTCTTATCAGAAAGTTCAAAGTCTGATGATTTCAATTTCACGTTTTTCATGTTCTCACAAAACAATGCCCTCTTAAAAAACGTTACAAATGATCGAAGAAGATCGTCCAAGTCTCAGGATGAATATCAACTTGAATACAAAAAAATTCTAATTACCTGAAGGTACGTAAACCTGTAGCAAACAGACTCATTTTCAACTCAATTTATTAGAATAATCCCAGCGTCTAAATGCTTACTCCTAATCAAAATCCTTCAAAGCGTTCTAAAAGCAAGGTACGACTTAGTTCCAAAATTACTTCTTAAAATCGGCCTCTCTACAATACATAGTGAACTTAGAACTAATTACTTTGTTCTGCACACTTAAAAACATTAATTAGCTTTCAAAATTGGACGATTCAGCTGAAATAACACCGATAAAATAACAGCGGAAAAATTAACTCAGAGTTTTCCTGCCCATTTCCCTCATCGATCAATTTGAGAAAGGACGTGGAAAGAAAAGCTTGAGAAAGGCTCGGTGAATGCAATTCACAGGGCCACAGGTTTGTAACTAACAATTATTCCATGAGTAACTATGCGGAGAAGGCTGTATAGTAAGGTTATAACGGTATTATACATTCCTGTATTTTCCTGCGTATTATCTAGGGTTTTGCTTTCGGCATATTTGGTTTGATTTTTCTAAAACTAAAGCCCAGGAATTTGTTCGTGCAACTTCAGAGACAACAATTGAAATATGTAACTCACACGAAACACGTGGAAGATAGAATTCAGCGCTCAAATGAAATATCACAGTGCTATAAAACCTAAAAAGATATTCTCAAGATTCAGCCACCATTATCGACTTAAAGTACTGAGTTATGCAGATGACTCGTCATTCTGATTCATGCCAGAAATAATAGAATAGTGAGAACATTTCCGCAGCAGATTCTAAACGTTGTAACACGCTAAACTGAAAGGACAACATAAACCTATCCAATCTGGCTATTGTAGCACTTACCAAGAGGGCCGATATAGAGAAAATATCCTAATAACACATGGATATTCTAGGTATGTCCCATTTGCGTTCCTAGATGAACCGTCGGTACAGCGACTGAAATGAAATGTTCAAAGGATGTCCCATAAAGGTTATTCAGTCCCAACTGATTCATCTATACACAATATTATTGTGTGAAAACGAAAATAGGAAAGTACATGAGTTATCATAATTTTATGAGGCATTATTCTTAATTTTTCCTCATAGGAAAATATACAGTGTCATTCACAAAGTATGCACCATATGGGAAACTTATTTATTAAGGGTTTTTCGACAAAAAGTTATTACTGATAAAAGCTTGTGCATCCCTTGAAACTGAACAGTCACTAAAGAAATACAGTAAAACACACATAATATACGAGGAGCCTTCAAATATTTGATTTTGAGACAAGAGTAAAGTACTCTTATTTTGAAAAATCTTGGAAAATGGTTTCCAAAAAAGTTGTTTAACATCAAAAAATACTTCCAGATTTGAATTCATAGCCATGTAAGTGAAGTTTGACTTTTTACCAATTTTTTTAATGGGGATTACTATAAAAATTGCCCAAACCATAAATTGACAACATCCTGTATACGACGGTTCATTTTGAAAGCCCGCAATATTACAAACTACACAAATATGGTGTTAACCACAGTCAATTTTTTGAAGAGTAAAATAATTTAAAAAATTTTTGGTGCAAAGTTAATTGAGTAATTTTTGTTAACGCCAAAAATTACTCAAAATTATACAGTATTGTAACAAGAACTCAATATTCAATAATATCAAATCACAAAACATCAAAATATAATAGTTATTTTGGAACAAACTCGTTGATTTTCTGGAGATTATTTTGGAGAATTATTTTGGACTCGAAAATCTCCAGAAAATCAGTGAGTTTGTTTCGAATTTGTTTGTTTGTTTTGTGATTTGATGTTATTGAATATTATGTTCTTGTTACAATACTGTATACTTTTGTGTTATTTTCGGTGTTAACAAAAAATAAAAATAATTTTGCACCAAACATTTTTAAAATGATTTTACTCTTCAGACAAATTGACAGTGGTTAACACCATAGTTATTTGATTTGTAATATTGCAGGCTTTAATTATTATTCGTAGGCCCCATTTTAACAAAATGGGTGAAAAAGTAAAACTCAGATGACCATGACTTCAAATCTAAATGTATTTTTCAATGCTGAACAAATTTTTCAAATAACATTTCCCAAGATTTTTCAAAATAAGAGTACTTTACTATATCACGTATATTACGTGCGTTGTACTGTATTCTGTTGGTGTATGTTCAGTTTCAGGGGATGCACAAACTTTTATCGGAAGTAACATTTTGTCGAAAAACCCTTAATAAATAAGTTTCCTACATGGTGCATACTTTGGGGATGACACTCTCTATTCAAAATTGCTGCTTCAACGTATGCAAATGAGTACATATTTTAGTTTTCAGAGGACGCGATCAAAATTATACAAAACACTTATTATATTGATTTATGTTTTTCATTCGGGCTTAATTTGGGATCTACAGTAGTTTTTCAATGAATAAATGTCATGTCAGTTAGGCAAAAATTGCAAATTCTTAATTTTCAAGTGATTGGTAGCACTGTAGAGGTAGAACTGGCGATTATGCTGCATTACTAGTTATTGCCAAGATCGTGTATGTTTGTTGTTTGTGTCACAGATATTGAGGTGATATATTACAATGGAAACAGTTGAATGGTCAGTTGACAGTTTACTTATTATTATTTGAAAGTTTTCATTTCTTCATGTACTCTAGTTATGTTCACTATAATAATCGCATATATAAACTCAAGTGCAACGATATCTTCACTCACTGAATTGATTGGACTTAGAGCATACCGATGTATATAGTGTTCTCTTTAAATTGATATCAATAGTCTTTCGCAAAATTATCGCCCTGTATGTTTTCGTTCCGGGCATCTGGAATTTGACGGTTCCTGGAAACATAAATAGTCTCTCAATTTTGTCCTGCATATTACCTAGTTTCATTCGATTTTTCCAATTCATATTTCTCGTATAGAAAATAATTATCAAGTCAATAGTTTTTCAAAAAAAAATTAAGTTAGGTAAGAATTTTTGCGATAAATAGTTAAACCAACATTTTGACCCTATCAAAAATACCTGTTGAAAAAAAAAATTCCGTAACTGAAAGTAATTTGAAATAATTTCTTGCGAAATGGAGAGAAAATGCTTCGGACGTTTTTGCAGCCGATTCGTAACTGAAAGGAATACGTTTTTAAATCTAATTTTGAAATCCACATTTTTTATCCGCGATGAGGAATAAAAGAAATAGATCAAATATTCAAGATAAGCCTATTCGTCAATATATTAAAAATGTTTTGTGTCGAAGCTATGTTCCGTTCGTTGGTCGTGGTCTGAAGATTTTTATACATGATCCATAAACCATGCACTACCATCGGTAGAATTGTATGATTTCTTTTCACGACTCTCATTTGATATCACGAGCACTACAGAAAAATTCTTAAGAAGCTCTTAGGAAGGTGCATGCGCGAAAGTAGCGATTCACATTAGATTTGAGTCGCTGGAGATTGAATTCATTTGGAAAAACGTTCTCAGGAAGTTTATTCCACATAAACGTTGTTCTCAAAATGAAAGAGTTCTTGAAGAATGAAGTTTGAGGTGTTCTGAGTTGGATGGTATCCAGCAGCTTCAGGGTATGTTTAGAGGCGGATCTTCCTACATGAGAACAATACTCCAAAGAAGGTCTGATCTGAGCTTTATGAAGCATCCAAAGTTGCTGAGGTATGTACAGTTTTCTGGTTCGGAACAGTGTTCCAAACATTTGAGAAGCAGCCTTCGCAATTCTAGCGACATGATTGTGCCAAAACATATTGGTGTCCATTTTAACCCCTAACAAACTTATCGAAGCAGAAAGCGAAATTTTCTGTACTGATATTATTATATCCAGTTCGCAGACATTTATCGTTTTGGAGAAAACTGATGCCTGGGTTTTTATGGCATTGAATTGAACCTGGTTAGTTTCATTCCGATTCTCAATCACTTCTAGATCCTCATCAAGATATGCAACCTCCTGCTATCGATGAAGATATGCATCCGTAGCCGATGTCCCGAAATCCAAATGGAATGACGAGACAAGTCTGCTGTTGTCAGCAAAGCAATATATTAGATTCTTCGTTTTTTCCTTAAAAAACTTTGACATACAATAAAAAGAGTGCTGGTGATAATGTGGACCTCTGGGGATGGTATGCTCTGCTAGAAGTGATCTGTTGGTGGGCTCTAGGTGACAATTTCATGAGAGACGAGTACTTATACTGCCCTCCGTGGTTCCAATACCGCCAGTATTGCCCAAGGCTCTATGGAATCCTTTGCTAACATTAGACCCTCTTTGAAGGTTTTCTTTGATCTGATTACAGATTTCACTTTGTGTTTCTGTAGAATTCTACAAATTCACTTCGTAACATTTTTCACATAGGACAAGATCGCTTTTACATTGACTGGATCGTTTAGAGGTGCTTTAGAATTTTCTTGCTGGGGTTGTATATGCTCCATTCACTCTCAATTGAAGTCTTACTCACTCCTCCCTTCTATTTGCTGGTGGTAAGAGTGTTTATCCAGATACCTACCTACCTAAGGAACACATACAGATGTGTTCCTTAATGTCCCATATTTTCATGAAATATGACTGATTCCTTTTCAATATGCTTGAAAAAAAAAACACTGGCCAATTGTGAAATTTTAATTGAATCATGAATAATTGTCACTACTGTTCATCAGCATACTCAAGAAGGCGATTGTTGCCTTTGTTTCTCATTCTATTATGATATGGATTCTCAGGTATAGAGAGTTCAGATATGATGGAAAGTTGTTGAGTTGTTCTTCATCGTGATATTATACCACAAACGTATCATCAACGTTTTGCATCTAAACGATACGATTTAATGTCAGCTTGTTCCTAAGCACGTTCAAATTTGTAAATGAAACAGATTTCAAGGACAGTTCCGAATGGACTGACCATTGCGGTGCCATCCGTTTGTTCATAAAAACACTATCCAACTGGTATTACATAGATAATAAACAATGAGCGAACGGGGCGGTTATGTCTACTGAGAATACTTCATCTCTACGAGTAATTAAATAAATGTTGTGGAATTGGCCGCGGTGGTAGCGCGCCCGACTCACGATCGGAAGATCGTGGATTCGATTCCTGCCTCGACCAGATATTTTTCTCGAGAGATTTTATCTGGTTGAAGCTAGGGTGATTCTGTAACCGTGTTAGGAATCAGAAGTTAAAAGGTAAGACCTCGTTAGTCCTTAGCTCGCACAAGTTTCTCAACTTCTGAAAGTGGTCGTTCGTATGGGGGCGGCAGCTGGTTAACGGAAAAACAGATTTTAATCAGAATTAGATGTTTAGTTTCTTTAACCGGAAACATCGTGTACAAGGAGACGTCTCTTCGTAGGGTCGTAAATGAGCTTGTTGCAATACTTCTTCAGTAAGTGAACCGGATACCTGCAACTTATAAGAAACACTGGGAAATTAATCA
Source organism: Leptinotarsa undecemlineata (assembly GCA_015342065.1). Classification (NCBI taxonomy): domain Eukaryota; kingdom Metazoa; phylum Arthropoda; class Insecta; order Coleoptera; family Chrysomelidae; genus Leptinotarsa; species Leptinotarsa undecemlineata. The sequence goes on from WOGP01008611.1 coordinate 8,617, forward strand.
CAGGTACCAATTCAAATATGACTGATTCCTTTTTAATATGCTTGAAAACAAACACTGGCCAGTTGTAAAACTTTCAATTGAATCGTAAATAATTGTCACTACTTAAGGCGTCTTGCGGTATAAATAGAACTGGCGGCCGAAATATTAGCGTTAAAGTGATATTAATTCACGTGGTTTTACTTTCATTACATGTCTCTGGTTTTAATTTATGTACGGTCCTATTTCTGTAAGAGTGTGTCGATCTCAGAGTTGATTACTGTTGATTCGGGCTGAAATCTCCAAGGTCAGATATTGAACACCACTTAGCTTTAGTTGAACTATTTTTTCTTCGGAAGAAGATTATTGATACTGATTATCTGTTCATGCATTATCCAAAAGATAATGAGTTCAAAAAACTTTTGTACAATTGTTCAATTATTCTGTTTTGAGATAATTTATACTTTAGACTCAATTCATAATTTTTCCAGTGTAGTTGGAAGACGCAAACATATCTTAGGATATTTTTCAATCATCAAATCATTGGTTTTCCAAAAACTGAACAAGTTGTTCATTAGACTGAAAGGAATCTGTCGGAATTGGTATATAGAAGTTTTCATTTGCCTCTAATATCTGCACAATCGCAGAAATCAATGCAAACACATAGGCTTTCTGAATCTATTACTTTCCACTTTCCATAATAAATCAGAGTAACTTATAGCATTTCACATTTTGCTATTTCTTGTCAACACTTTTGTTCGCTTCTGTCACCATATTTTTTCAGATAGGCTATATGTATTGACACATAGACTTTCTGAATCTATTGCTTTTTTCAGATGGTGATAACATCTGACGGGATAAATATTCCATAAATAATTTTCTTGTGTTAAACACCCATTATTTCTATTGTAAATTATTATTTCTATTCCTGTAAGGCTAAAATGAATCGGTCAGAAGTAGTATGAAGGTGTCTTGGCCAAAATTTGGTCTGATAGTATTAGTTCTATGAATAGATGAATGAGGATTCGTACTTAAAAATTTTTGCAAATACTCGACGTTGGCCAAAATTCAGTTACTTTCCATAATAAATCAGAGTAACTTATAGCATTTCACTTTATTTTGCCTCTTTCACCATATTTCCTCAGATAGGCTACTTGAATTTTTTAAAGATAAAATAAGTGACCTGGAAAGTTATGGATGAAAAATCCATATGAATAATTTTTGCTAAGGTACAGTCGATTTAGCAATCTTGCTGCCAATGTCCAACAAGATAGCAGTCGCTATCATATTGTTGACACGTAATACCGAACGTGAAGCATTTTCGGCAGAGGTTACAGCTCTAAGTAATAATTATTCGAAGGAAGTGAAATATTGTGCTCAATCAACAACAAAAATAACTTTCTACTAATCAGTGGTCTTATCAATTCAAATTACTTCATGAACATATATCTTTAATTCATGAATTTCAAATAGTTCAGTGAACTCATCCTCTGATTATACTTTCCAATATAATTTCATGTCTAAGGATTTTGGGATGCTGAGGCCGACGTTAACAACTATTTTCATTTACATTTACTCATTTTATATTTTTCATGAATGAGTTTTCCTACAAGAATAAATAGTGTTACTTTGGTCAATTAACAGAAATTCTGCATATACCTCATCGTTCCAAATTTGCTCGGATTTGCATTCTGAACAATAGAGATATGGGTGTGGATGAAAGGTGGGACACAATGTATGTATTGCTACTGATAGTTTCTATCAATGTCGAATTCAAATTATCTTGTTACTCCCATTTACATAAAGAAAGGAACGATTACCAACGAAATTAAAGGAAAGTACCACGCACTCATCAAATTCAATTGATAAATGAATATTTGTGATGCACTATTTGGAATCTTTGGTGTAGTAATGAATATTATTGAAGTTTTCTTTTCAACACCAAATCGTTATTTTCAACACCTCGACACTTGTTTCGATAACCAAGTGATCATCTTCAAGAGGAAGATTAAACTCGAAAAACTTGACAGCCTAACTCCATTTATCAATACAGGTGTCTATACAGTAAGTCCAAAAATCAAATTCGAGAATTCGGATAAGTCTGGAATTTACGAAATTGAATGTAAAGACTGCGATGCTAAATATTATGGATAGACAAGAAGATCTATTAAAGTAAGATATAAGGAAAACTCAGCACCCTTAAAATATGGAAGGCCGGAAAAAATCAGCAGTCGCCCATTATATTTTGCAACAACCCCATTCCATAGACTTCAGTTCATTAAGATTAGTTAAACAAGTTAAACTAGTTAACAACAGGCAACTAGATGCCTAGAGTGTAGAAATAAGTAAACATAAAAATATTAAGGATTACGAATACGGACCAATACGAAATAGCATACCATATAGGTTGTTAAAATACATTTTATATAGCTTGAAAATGGTTATATATATATATATATATATATATATATATATATATATATATCTGTTTAAAAGTTTAAAAATCTGTTTAAAATCTGTTTTTCCGTTAATCAGCTG
>WOGP01008612.1:0-11129 GCA_015342065.1 Leptinotarsa undecemlineata
TATATATAAACACAAAAATAGGGTCCATACTTTTCAGCAATACTCTCAAGGGTATATACTTTTTCAAATGTTTTTGTCTGTAAAACTTCAAGTAAATGGTTCTTGGTATAGTAATCTTCAAAATACAAATTGTTATCCATCAGAAAACTGTATTTCATCTTTCCTCAAATTTTTATTCGGTACTTTGATGACTTGTCGCGAATGATAGGAAGCGTTGTCAAGAACTATTACACTATTCGCATCCAAATTTGTGATACATGTGTTTTCAAACCATTCCTCGAAAAAATTAGCTTTCATGTTCTTATGATAGTCAGTATTGCGGTCTTCAATTTTTTTTTCACGTAATTTCAAAGAATTCGGAACCTTTATTCGGATCCTTTATTTTCTCCGCAATGCACTGATTAGTCACGATTCTTTGTTTGCAGGCACGTTAGGTGTACACATTCTTGAACCATCAGTCCACCCTTTTATAACTGTGTCGTGAGTGTCATACCAACTTTCGTCCAAATAGAAAATTTGCCGTTGTTCTTGTTTATATTTAATTATGGGTTCTAAGTATTTGTAACGCAATTCCACTATTCTTCTGCTCTCCATAACTGCTTGACGTTTGTTCATTATTTAAAATGTAAATCCTAGTTTCTTTATCCAATTCTGAAGAGTTTTGTCACAGTAGCTCACGTTCAATTTATTCCTTATGATTTCAGTTGTAGAAATGTCATCATCTCGTTATTGGAATCAGTATACACTGGAAAAAGTCAGCGTTGTTATCATACTCGTTATTGCTATTAGTACTTGTCCAAGGAGGTCACATTTTGAACAGATAACAAAAATTTTAAGTAATTATTACTGCACCTGTATTGAATTCAACAATCAAATTCGCGAACAGTTCCTGAAATGAACATTGACTTTTATGACTCTTCAGTCAATCATAAAACTCGGTTAGTGAAAATTATCCAATACGAACCGCCAATTCTGCAGTCCACGTGGACTAGATAGCAGCCGGTTCATTTCTATGTATTGATTTTTTTGGCCCTTGAGAGTGCCGCCTATTTTAAGTGTGCACAATATCGTTCACTTCGACTATACAGATAATTAATGGTATTAAGTAAAAAGACTAGCAAAAAATAATTTAGAAAAAGTCAAATTATGACGAGTGACAACCTATTTAATTTTAAAATATCGAGAAAAAAATTCATAACTTTCTCTCCAACTGCTGTGACCTCAGATTTTATTTCAAAATTACTTAACGTAAAATTTTATAATATGAATCGCAATTGTCTAGAAATATGGAAAACTAATGTAATAAAATAACTGATGTCAAAATAGTCCAACATTTGAAATGGACTGAAATGGTCATACATTTTATTTATTGAGGAATATAATCAATCAAAATTCTAAATATATTCTATACTGCACGCAAAGCGGCATGGGGTGACACGTTCAACACCATGCTACAACATCTGCTATCAACACATTATGCAAAATCAGAAAACTTTTATACTTACCAGACTTCTAAAAGGATACTCTCTCATAGCGGAACCTTCAAAAAAAATACAAAAATGACTGGGTCAAATACCATTTTCACTATATACCTAGGTATCCCTAATTCTTCAGAAAAATACTAACCCAACAATCATTTTTCTATTTCGACATACCACAATTCTTACTGAAATAAAATGTATGAAAAGGTTTGTTAGTTACAAGTATGTCATTAAAAAAATAGATATTAGGTAGACAATCCTGACAAATTCAGTGTCTTCTTTCAATGAAAGTAATGCTGATCAAATTTACACCTTTATCTTCTCTTCTTTCTATTATTATTCGAAATATGTATAGGTTTGACGTTTACAAATAGTTTATGTATATTTACAACTGTAAATAATCATTGTACACTTTTCATACAGTGGACAGTGCAAGTACCATTTACTAATATTCAGCTTCTGTAGTGCTCAGTGCAACGGGTTTTTCCTTTCTAGTTTGCCAACTGAAAGTTGCGTCTGCCATATCAGTACCTAAACGGTAGGTAGGTATATGAACGACTATCTTCAATACAACTATCTCAGTCAGCATCTACAAGTTTTTTAATTGATTTTTCAGTCTCTTGAAAACATAAACCGTAATCATTCAGGTATTTCGCTGAATTCAAAGGCTCTCTTTCATGGTGATTCCGTAATTGACCTAAATAACTTAGCTTTCTTACGCCAGCGACGCAAAGTACGGAAATCACTTTTACAAAATGTCAAAATTAGGTACTTTTTAGGTACTTTTTAGGTACCGAAGTAAAAAAACAGGTGCTCTGTAACTTACACCGTAACTCATTACTCAAAGTTACGTTGTTAGCATTATGTTATGCAAGCAAAGCAATGAAAAAAGTAATGAAATAATGAATGTTTAGGAAACACTATTAGGAGCCTATTGAGTGCTAAACGGTGCGGATCGTAAAATTTCCTAATTAATAAATAAAAGCTTCCAATTTCGCTAAACAACAGATATAAGAATCAGATCTCTCGAAAACAAGGACGAATGCTCTATCAGGTATACACTAAGCGAGGTAATAGAGTGATAAATAGGTGTTTGCAAGAAATTAAGATGAAAACGGCCGTGAATAAGTGGGAAAAAATACGAGATATATGATTTGGGGAAAAAATTAACAATATACAATAAAGTCTTGAAATTCACACATAGACAATCAAAATAAAGTGCTAAATAAGTGCTCACTAGATATTCATAGTAAACCTAGATTTTATAATGCCTAAGGGGCTCCTGGATTTGAAAACCACCATGACTGATGTACTGAGTTTTTATAGTATTTTTCTCAATAAATAAGGGCAAGAGAATAAAGTGGACCTGGACCAATAAATACCTAATGGCATGAGAAAAACGTGCTAAGTATGTGCTCATTAGATATCTATAGCAAATCTAGATTCCATAATGATTATGAGGCTTATGGATCTGAACACCATTATACCTGATGGACTGAGTTCTTACAGTACGTTCCTCAATAAATAATGACATGAGAATAAAGTGCTGATTAGGTGCTCATTAGATATTTATAGTAAACCTAGATTCCATAATTACTATGGGGCTTATGGATCTGAAAACCACCATGCCTGATGGACTGAGTTCTTACAGTATGTTCCTCAATGAATAATGACATGAGAATAAAGTGCTAATTAGGTGCTCATTAGATATTTATAATAAACCTAGATTCCATAATTGCTATGAGGCTTATGGATCTGAAAACCACTATGCCTGATGGACTGAGTTCCATAATGCCTATTGACTTTCGCGCTCAAAATTTCCGTGGTCCCCATAGGCATTATAGAATCTAGTTTTACTATGAATATCTAGTGAGCACTTGATTAGCACTTTATTTTGATTGTCTATGTATGAGTTTACGAGCATTTCAAGATTTTATTGCATATTATTATTAATTTTTTTCTCAAATCAGGTATCTCGAATTTTTTCCGCTTATTCACGGTCGTTTTCATCTTAATTTCTTGCAAGCACCTAATTATCACTCTATTACCACGCTTAGTTTATACCTGATAGAGCATTCGTCCTTGTTTTCGAGAGATCTGATTCTTAGATCTGTTGTTTAGCGAAATTGGAAGCTTTCATTTATTAGTTAGAAAATTTTCGATCCTCACTGTTTAGCACTTAATTAACACCTAATAGTGTTTCCTTAACATTCAATATTTTATTATTATTTTCATTGCGTTGCTATCATAACATAATGCTAACAACGTAACTTTGAGTATTGAGTTACGATAAGTTACAGAGCACCTGATTTTTTACTTCGGTACCTAAGAAGTACCTAATTTTGGCATTTTCTGATGCGATTTCCGTACTTTGCGTCGCTGGCGTAACAGAGCTGAATAACTTGTCTAACAAAGTACATGGACTGTTAAAAAAATAAGAACATTCGTACATTCGATTAGCGACTTTTTTATGTTGATACACTCGTTTCGAACATATGTTCAGAGTTTCAGTTGTTTAGCATGGTTAGTCGACAGTGGCAGCGAAGTTTGTTCCAAAATTGCTGAATTTTGACCAAAAAGCATGAGCATCGCTCAGGAATTGTTGACTGACGTCAATGGCGAATCAGATTTTCTCAAATAATAATAATAATATTTGTTTGCATAACAAAATATTACAGATGTAATGATAACACAGAATTGCAAACAAATACCGTTGACACTCAATAAGTGAAACACTTGTTTTGAGTAACAAATCAAACTGAAAGTCAAAAATTTAAAAATATCTAATTATTATACTAAAATATAATATAATAAAAATCTGTAAATTTAAAAATATAATAATATCACAGAGTTGCAAACAAATCGTTGACACTCTTGAAAGTCAAAAATTTTAAAATCTTTGGTCATTACACTAAAATATAACATTATAATAAAATTATTTCAATTTAAAAAAGGAATAAATATTGGACATTTCACAGTTAAATCACAAAAGTTTTAAATATCCTTACTTTCAATGAAATGAACAATTTTTTGCCTTGTTTGGCCAAAAATGAAACGTTTCAAGAACTTTTTGAATAAGTGAATCACATTCATGTTACGAATTAACTCCGAATTAACAATTTTGGCGCTAAATGATTATAAGAGCGCTGGACAATCGACTTATGTGTCAACCAGGGCATGATAGAGAGTTTTGAGTTGAGTTGTTTTTAAAATATTTTTGAGAAATTTGAATTTATAAAGGATGAAGCGCAGCTTATTGCATCAATAATCTATATGAGAATTCCATCTGAGGTGTGAGTTTATAACGACACTTGGGTATTTTATTTTAGTTTCAGGTTTGATTGTATGTTGGCCCACATCCAAGTACGAGAATGATGGTCTTATTGAACTGTTGCAAGTAAATGGCAAATAATTGGTTTTTCCAGGTTAATTGTCAATCGCATGAATTGTAACCAGTTTTTTATTGATTGAATTTCTTTCTCTGCCTTATTCTTTAGCTCTGACCAGTTATTGGCTTCATAAAAAATGGCTGTGTCATCTGCAAAGCCTAAGATTTCACCTTTACTGTCCAGCGAAAAAATTCCATTGACGTAGATATTGAACATAATTGGTCCCAAAACTGTACCTTGTGGAACGCCTATCCAAATGTTTTGTGGGTTGCTTAAAACATAGTTCCATATTTTTAAAATCTTCTCTCACTTTTTTGAGTAGTTCGTTTTTTTGAGTTGATTGACTTCACCAGAGAGGCAGTTATCCAGGAAGTGATTTTTGTGTTTTTTTCTCTTTTTTTCCATCCAACTGTACATTGATTTACAGTATCAATGACAGTATCAATGCATTTATCTGTTGAAATATTAGGTTCTTGTGTACCGAGTACGTTATTCTAAGTTATATCACAGATTATTTTTTTCAATTTTATGTAGTCGACGCGTTGTAGATATTTTTCCTTTCACTCTCATTGTTATTTTGTTTTGGTTAGAAAACTATTTGTAGGGCTGTCGTGAAGTAGTCTGTTATACCACTTTGAATGATCAATGGTAGTAATCTTTCAGTATTGCCTGGTGCTAGTTTGACGATATTGATATATGGTCTATGCAGGAGTGACTGTTTCCTTGCACTCTTGTTGGATCATTTATAGCCGATAAATATCCAAACTCACCCAAAACGTTGAGATATTCATCAGAGAGATCATCCTGTTTCAATACATTTATATTCTGATGTCCTATAAGGATTGAGTAGGAAATATTATTGCAACGGTTGTATTCGAAATAATTCTGCAAATGTCTGAAAAATTTGAATGGATATGTTTCCAAGAGTAATCTTCACTTCTATAACTTTAATGTTACTAATTGTGAGGACTCTATAGCTATATGGATGATTTGCGCGTACATCACCACGCCATCATTTTGATTAAAGTTACCATTGTTGTATATTATACTATAACCTCTTATGTAATACAGTTCCGGGTTATGTGCATGTTTCAGTAAGAACAATACACCCGATATTAGATTGCACGTATCTGATTTGCGAACTAATCTTTCATCTTTTTTTTGGAATTTTTTTTAACACAAGCACTACAGAAAAATTCTTGAGGCGCAGTGGTTTTGAAGTTTTGTTCAAAGATGATATTGCTCAAGTTACGGCTTCTAATGGAAGTATTACGTTAATTGCTGATCATCTTGGGGATTTGTATTATGTACGCGAATATGAACAAACCTCCAATGTAAACGATTCAGCACTACAGGATATTTGAATAAGAAAGATCTTCTCGAAGCTAGACGTAAACAGACTCTCGTTGGTCTGAATATAAACAATGTTGACCTGGAATGTGGCATTTGTTTACGAGGTAAAATGACATGAATGCCGTTTCCAAGGAAATCCGAGAGAGAGTCCGAAATTTTAGATATAGTGCACTGTGATATAGGTATGTGGCCTTATGCAAGTTGCGTCTGGAAACGGAACAAAATACTTTTGTGAGGACAGAGTTCGGATTATTCGACAAAACAAAAGATAGAATATTTTCAAATCCGATAATGCAGCAGAATTCACTAGTAAAAATTTTGATGAATTCCTAAAGAAAAATGGGATATCGAGGCGTTCAATAGTTCTAGACAACCCAGAACAAAATTGTATTACTGAAAGAAAGAACCGCACTATGGTTTGTACTGCTAGGTGTCTTTTGATGCAATCTGAGCTTCCATCATGTTTTTGGACTGAGGCTGTCAATACAGCGAATTTCATTAGAAACCGTTGTCCAATTTGGATAACTCCTTACGAACCTTGGACAGGAAGTAAACCAAGGAATTTGGATGCAAAATATTTTGCCTGAATAAAACACCGAACAAAGGAAAGTTCGATTCTCGCTGCAAAGAGGGGATATTTTTAGGATATTCTGAACAGTCAAAAGTTTATAGAATGTGTGAAATTTGACAAGCCGAAAGGTGCTGGTATGAGAAGTTTGACAAGATATTAAAATAATTTGGGGAAATTCAACCAATGCCGATCCATGTCTATATCGTATATAGCAATTTATGTAGACGATATTCTAGTAAAAAGCTTAAAATCAAAGATCTAGGAGAAGTTTGATACTGTTTATAAGTGGAGTTTTATCGAAAAGGCAGTAAAATTTCCATGAAACGAAGAAAGAGGTTATGTATGGATATTTTTCCCTACACCAAACGAAAATAACGGTTTGGTGTTGGGATTGTACTCCAGTAATATTCATTACTACCTACACTAATGGTTCCAAACAATGCATCGCAGGTACAAGACAAGTGTTAAAAAACATACGGAAGTTTTATTCCTCAGTTTTTCAAATTTATTACAAATTACCTTGTTATTTATGTAATTACAAAACAGTAGTTCGGCCGAGGCTAGTCGATTATTGTCGGGGCTGGACGTGGGTAAGGAAAATGTTTTTTTACAGTCGAAAAAGATGGAAAAAAATAAGCGGGCGTCAGTTGAACGGATTCAACAGGAAAGAGGTGGAGAAATAGCCAAAAAATAGTCATAAACGAAGCTCTAAGCTTGAAATGTATATTAAATTGATATATAGAAAGAAATATTTCCAACCTTCACTACCAACTGTGAAATAACTCAAAAATTGATTTTCATATGTTATTTGCAACGGACTAATGTTGAAAAAAATCAGGAAAATATATATACATCAAGTTTAAAGAACCAATAATTAATATTGAAACAAACGTTTCCAGTAAATATATCAATACGCCGCTATAGGCCGTTTTGATCAAGATATTACTACTGGGGAACGCGTATCACGGAACAATATTGAATCAGAAGATTCTAGTATTGAACTGACACAGATAGATCATTATATAAATTGAAGGTGAGGAAACACATGAGTAATTAAAAGTAACTGTCTAAATCTTAATCTATTCAGAATCTACTTTTCGATTAACTACAATTAAACTAGATACTTATTAGCTTCGTCAACAGCTGTCTTAGGTGCACAGAGAAAAGGTAAATACTTGAACTATTCTCTACTTTTCAAGGAGTGAACTGTAGATTTCATAACTCAAACCGCTTCAAAATATATCAACAATAGCAGGGCTTCTACTCACGGGGTATCATCAGTTTTGATATTTTTTTTACTTGCTACGGTTCTTCGTTGATACTTTCTAGATCTAGAATGTCTCTTCGTATCTCAAAGAACGACGTGTATGATGCAAATATAAATTTTCCGATGGATTTCTCCAATTATCAGGTAAATATGCCTTGAAAGCTTTTTTTACCACCAAAAAAAGAATAAAAGGTCGGCAGTGCTCGACGTGAATTTTTTCACAGGTGATCTTATTATTCCTGTCAAAAATAACCTGAAAACATAAGTTATGGAATTCTATACCAATATGTCAAGAATAGGAAATGAAAATATTGAATTGACTAATTCGACTGACCTTAGGCCTTAGATGTTTTTAGGTTACCATCCCCAATATTCTGATTAAATAACGAACCTACAGGGCAGCTGATTCTTCTGAATTCAGAAATATAAACCGTTACATTATACATCTTGTGACGATTCATGACTCAGGTTAAACAAATCAATTCATTTCAGTACTGTAATAAATAATACATTTCTCCTTCACAATTTTTATTTGCCAGAAAAAATCAGAAACTAACATTTATGTTTCATAAAAATGGGCTTTTGTTTCTTCCATATTTATACAAAACCCCTGTGGTCCTTATTTGAAAAAAATTAAGTTGATGGTGAAATATAAATAGCGAAACGTTGCATTGCATCAGATTATAACAAATATGAAACAGTATTGAAAGTTTCCCTTGTATCATTTAAAATGGAGGCGTCAGAGCCAAAAAACAAAACTCGACTATTCTAGTTTTTGAAGAATATTTCAAAAAGAACAACTGATATTCTCGATTTGGGAAAAGATAATGGTAGTTCCCGAAAATAAATAACTTTTTTGTCCAATTTGTATATGTAGGTATACTACTCTGTTAAATAAATGAGGTGACATTTCCATTTTCCTCAAAAGATATTTATTCATCAATTTCAATTGTGTCCCTTTCAAAGTACCTAGTCCCGCCCAGATGTAATACACTTGTGCCTCACGTTTTTCCAATCTTCGAAGCGGTTCTGATGTGCAATTTTTGATTTGTCCTTCAGCTATCTCAGCGATTCGACTTTTATCTTCTCAATCGTCGCAAAACGCCTTCGTTTCATGGGTCTCCTCAATTTTGGGAACATGAAAAAGTCACAGGGGGGCAAATCTAGTGAATACGGTAGCTGGAGCATGATTAAGGAGTTGTTTTTGGCCAAAAATTACAAACAAGCAACGATAAGTTAGCAGGTGTATTATCGTGATGCAAAAGTCGTCAATTATTATTCCTCAATACTGGATGTTTTCTTCATATTGCTTCTCGCAAGCCGCGTAACTTCCAGATAATAATCCTAATTGACCATATGACTAAGTGACAAGAACTATACTGATACACTACGCCACAGTATTCGAAGAAAACAGTGAGCAAAACCTTGACATTCGATCGAACTTGGCGTGCTTTTTTTGGTTTCAGCTCTCCTGAGCTCTTCCATTGAGACGACTGGACTTTGGTTTCGATGTCATAAGCATATAATCATAATTCGTCTCCAGTTATGACGTTCCGAAGCAAATCTGAATCGCCGTAGACGTCATTCAACAATTCCTGAGCGATGCTCATCCGACAGTTTTTTGCTCAAAACCGTAGAAAAATATTGAGAAAATTCAGGATTATGGATCGTCGTTCATTTCGATTGATTTGCTCCTACACAATTTGTTGATATCTTCAGGAGTATAATATTTTTTTTCTGGGCCAATTTTTATTTCTTCGAGATTGGTGCATAATCAAACATATGAAAGAATTTGTTTGCAAATTTGGAATGAAACAAATTTTCAACAGTAATTTAACAGACACCAATCAGCCGTAAATAGCCCAGTTACATAAACCGAATAATCAAATTTATTAATAGGCTAATTTGTTTAGATGAAAGAGTTTTTGTTTGAGATTTATGTTCAAACGAATGCCTGATAATTCCACAACAATTTTCGAAAACACGGTTTGTAGATACTCATTTTTGAAGCAAAAATTATGGTGTGTTATCTTCAGATAACTCCGATAAATTTTCATCGAATGTTATGATTTATGGTTCTATAATTTCCCAACTGAATGGTCTAATTTCCACATTTTTCGAAATTGATATTTTTTAAGGACTCCTTGAAGGGTATTTGGACATCTTTGATTTCAAATACCGTGTTTCTTTTTGCGATGAACTACTTGACTTGATCCTAAACGAGTTCAATTGGATAAGGTTCGCATTGATAAGGAAACAAACTCAAAATAATAATAATAATATTTCGTTTTTGTGACATCTTGTCGAATACAAATTTTGTGAAACGAGTTCCATTTTGGACATACTATGAACAATAGATTTTTTCAACCACACTTTCATCAAAGGGTATTTTTTTTGTCTATGTTATCTGCTTTTCTTCAGGCATTAGTTGCTATTATTTCAATTTTTCTGGAATGATAACTTGCATTATTCATCACTATCAAAGAGTTAGGAGGAATGAAGTCCAACATTTAATCAAACTATTTTTCAAACACATTGCCTTGCCATATGTTTAAGAAAATGAATATTTCCGAATACCACGAAATACCCCGGCTAATACCACTCTGGATATTGAAGTATATTCGACAAACATGCAATATACCTTACATAGGTTAGTGTCGCAGATGTGTCTTGTTCTTCCAGCAGCAGCTCCATGCTGAAATTATTCCAGTAGATTATTTATTTTCTAGGTAAAGATCCGAGCCGTTCCTGGAACACGATTAAAATCAACTCAGCTCGACCTCATGTATAAAACTTACGTCTAAGAGAAAGTGTTAACTAGTTAACATCATCAACTCTTGAATAGAGATCCAAACGGACAACTTCGAATATTTTTGAGGAGAAAACACAAGCGCTACAGAAAAATCCTGGAAGTGCCTGTGCGAAAGTAGTTCAGATTGGATTTGAATCGCTACATATTAAATCCATTAAAAAAACTTTCTTGGAAAGTTTATTCCAAATAAATGCGCTTATCCAAATGGAAAGAGTTCTTAAACAGTGAAGTTCGAGGTGTACCGAGTTGAACCTCA
>WOGP01008613.1:0-11128 GCA_015342065.1 Leptinotarsa undecemlineata
ATCTTAACTTTTATTTATATGTCTTGTTATCTCCAGCTGAATATCTCAGTGTATTTAACATTTTTAGCTTATGTTTATTGTATTTTGTTTAAATTGTATATGTTTTTTTTATGTAGATTTTTGTATCTTACATATTATTTATGACTTTGTCTACAAGATGTAGTTCTTCAAACAATAAAGTATATTTGATTGATTGATAGTTTGAAAAACTAAAAAACACGCTTTTAAAGAACATCGAACTAAAAAGTTAAAAAAAAAATTTAATGGGCTTAAAACAATAACGAACAAAAAATACTAGTATTAGTAAATACAGGTTAATATAAAACATACTTTTTTCAAATGAAGAAATACATGTGAAGTGAGTTCGAATTATATCAAGGAGGCAAGGAGGTTACGTACGAGCAATTATGTCGATAATTCTGCCAAATACAAATCCCGAGCTTTATAGTTACAAACAAACAAACATATATTCGTACATACATACAGGTGAAGCTAATAAAATCGTGTTAACAAAACCAAAGCGATTCCTGTGATTCTCAGCTTGAATAAAGAGCTCTGAATAAAAATTTGTTAAAATGTACACCTTTTTCTTTCTTGAGATTGTGAAATATTGCACTCTTCGACAGTCATTATTTTTCGAGTAAAAGTATTCCAATTATTGTCAGCTTAGATTTTATTATATTATTTTGTCATTCAATTCTGACTGGAATTTTATCAAGTGTGTCACATGTTCGATAAATATGTCCTCTGAATGACTAGGCCGTTCCTTGATGAAGATCCATAGTAATTTCACAAACTACTCCTAACGATTTGATCTTCACAAACTAAATTTTCAAAAATATCACGACATGTTTCGCTATCACAATAGTTTTTTCGTAGTAAATAACATACTCTGTTATGTTACATAACATAAATAGCTACTGTCGAAACATGTCGTGATATTTTTCAATATTAAATTTGTGAAAATCAAATCATTTGGTGTAGTTTGTCAAATTAGGATTATCAGTAGATGGCCAAAACTAAACCTTAATAATGTCGTGACAAACAATTCTGCTTTCTGCTTCAATGAGTTTGTTGGGGGTTAAAATGGACACCAATATGTCTTGGCACAATACTGTCGCTAAAATTGCAAAAGCCGCTTCTCAAAATGTTGGAATTCTGTCTTGAACCAGAAAACTGTACACACCTTAGCAATTTTTGATGCTTTATAAAGCTCAGATCAGATATTTTTTAGAATATTGTTCTCATGTATGGAACTCCGCCCCCTGAAGCTGTTGTATTTCATCCAGAAAAGAGCCATCCGACTGATTGGAGACGCGAACATCACTTGCAACTTTGATAGTCTGGGCCATCGAAAAACCGTTGGAGATTTGTTTCTCTCACGGGAAGTGTTCAAGTGACTTGACACATTTGATTCCACCAAGACATACGCGACAAGACTTATCAGAAATACGCGACGAACTGTGGCTGCTCATCGTTCTGAGGTTCAACTCACTACACCTCGGACTTTTATTTTCGAAAACATAAAAGAAGAACTGCGTTTATGTGGAATAAACTTCCTGAGAACGTTTTTCCAAGTGGATTTAGTCGTATTCTCCAGCGATTCACATCCAATGTGAATCACTACTTTCGCACAGGCACCGCTCTCAGAGCGCCTTGAGGATTTTTCTGTAGTGATCGTGTTTTCCTCAAAAAACCATTCACTTATATAGAAAGCT
The DNA here is from genome assembly GCA_015342065.1 of Leptinotarsa undecemlineata. Classification (NCBI taxonomy): domain Eukaryota; kingdom Metazoa; phylum Arthropoda; class Insecta; order Coleoptera; family Chrysomelidae; genus Leptinotarsa; species Leptinotarsa undecemlineata. Next base: position 1,719 of record WOGP01008613.1, read on the forward strand.
CACAGTCATATACAAAGCTCTAACTCAATAGTACGCAAGGAACAGGCAAGGAAATCGTATTTTCATCAGATTCATATATAAATAATATTAATAATAATGTTTATTCACCATATTGATCACATTTATACAACAGAGATTCAGTAAATATATGTAGGCATCACAGAAGCAACATTTTCGAAAAAATGTTCCTTGTACGTAATATTGCCAAATTCTTAAAGTATAACTAAACTAAAAATTATGTATGTAAGAGTATTTTATGCAATGAATAGATAAAAACTGTTAACTGTATAAACTGATGAAAATAAATTAGCATACTGAATTGAAAACTATATACATAATATGAAACATATAAGGACATGATGTGATTGAAATTGAGTATTTTTTATTGAGTTCATTCTACAGGGGGTTTTATTTTTGAGAAAGTATGGCGATTATTAATTTGATGAAACAGAGTTCGATTAGAATTTCTGAGCCAATTTCTCAGTTCTTTCTTGAATTTGGATTTATTTAGTTTGTTAATGAGTTGTATTTTTTCCAGTACTATGCTTCAGATTTTTGGGCCAAAATAATCACAGTGTCTTTGACCTACCACTTTTTGTCATCTAGGAGCTAAAAATGTATTTTCTTTCCTACGGATATCCGGAAGTTGGTATCCCTCATACCTCACCAACTTATAATACCATAAGAATCAATAGGTTTGTTTTGATTGCTAATTAATGGACCTATGTGCGGTAGTTTGTTGGCATAAGAGGTAAATGGTAGATAATTTGTTTTTCTGACGTTTAAGGTCAATTTGTTATATTGAAACCATTTCATGATGTCTGTGAATTCTCTTTCTGATTTCATCTTGAGGTCTTGCTATGTCTCCGCAGTATAAAAGATTGCTGTGTCGTCAGCAAAACTGACGCTTTCCTTCGGAATGCATTTTTAATAAACTATTTACATAGATAAAGAATAGTATTGGACTCAAGACCGTACCTTGCGGAACTCCGTAAGTAATTGTTCTCGGACTACTTTTTTCCATTGATGTCACCTATTTGTCTTCGATTATTCAGGTATGAATAGAACAGTTCATATGTTCTGCCTAGTATGCCGATGTTTTCTAATTTCCCGAGGAGTCTTTCATGGCAAACAGTATCGAACGCTTTCAATAGGCCAACAAAGATACATAATACAGGTTTTGATAAATCCATGGATTTGTAAATTTATGATGTTAAAGTGAATGTAGCGTCCTCTGTCGACTTCCCCTCCCTGAATCCGTACTGTTGTTCTGACAGAAGGTTGAATTTTTCAAGGAATCCAGGAATCTTATTTTAATAACTTTTTCAAAAATGTTTGCTTTATCAGAAATTAATGATATTGGTCTGTAATTAGCAATCTCAAGTCTATCTTCATTTTTGTATGGTGGTTTGACGACACCAATTTTTAAAATATCAGGAAAATTTCCGTTTTCTAAGGACGCGTTGACAATGTGGGTAAGAGGGTCTACAATTAGTTCTGAAATGTTTTTCAACATTTGGGTGTTTATGTCATCATTCCCTGGAATTTTATTTGTTTTTAAATTCTTTATAATATTTGAAACTTCCCTCCGCATTTGTCGTATACATGAATATACTTTTGTCATGACGCTCTATAATTTCCTTAAATGCTATCGGTGCATCAATTTTGTTGTTTATTGAATTCATTTGGACATGAATTTGGAGATCTGTGTATAGATGAGAGGATCACTGTTTTATTTTGTATATCATTTTAATTTGAAGTATATGTATATATTTCCCAAAATTATATTTGAATGCTCGTAGTTTTCAATCAATTTTTCTTGATAAACACTACTACTCTATCATTTCTGTTGAGTGTTGATTCATTATAAAGCGTATCATAACCTGTGATACCAAATATGCTTGCGTCTGGTATAATGAAAGTTTTTTGCTATAGTCCTGATATTATTGTGGAATATCTTTAAAACATTTTATCCTTTTTCTCTATATAAATTAAAATCTGTCAATTTCTGTATTCTTATAGCATTTTTGGTTCATTTTGATATTCCTAAATGAAAGGATCCATTAATTGAATTTTCAAGGTGATATCCGTCTTATGTTGTATGTATATTAATGTTTAATAATGAGGGACAAGAAGAAAAAATTAAATTAAAAATCGGAAAATTAAATCAGGAAACAAACTTAAAATAATATAAAAATGATTCTAGATATAGGCTAATGGAAATTAATTAAGTATTTTGATTCTTTGGTGGGGTCTTCATTTTCAATTTTTCAACTACCTCTTTTGTTGTTTTCCCAGAATGTTGACTAGGCGTACTCTTGAGATGGATATTTTTGTTTGGTGGCTTAGGAATTTTCAAATTCTGGCTGGAAAATTCCTTAAATACGGGGATTGCCTTTTATGTTTCGGGATTTGGAAATCCTAGTGTTGCAATCTGGCAACTGCCAGCCCTATCGTATAGTTGGACATTTTTGAGCTTATACGTACTCAGAACGTTTTGACATACGCGCGCTATTTGTGTTGTTTACAGTAACTTAAAAAATTTCTCTCGGTCCAAAAATGGGATTGAATCCTGAACATTTTCTTGCGATTATTTTTTATAAATTTCGACGTGGATTAATTCAGCAACAGTGCATGGATGAACTTTCAATTTTTGTCGATGAAATTCCATCAAGGACCAGTATTTATCGATGGTATGGTGAATTCAATTGTGGTCGTAGTTCACTCCAAGACGAATTTCGTGAAGGTTGTCCAAAATCAGTTGTCGTTTCGAAGACCATTGATGCTGTGCGCGAACTGATATTGCAAGATCGCCATGTGACCTATCGTGAGATTGAGATAACCTTAGGCAGTAGTGGAACCAGCATACATTCAATATTGCATAAACATTTGACTGCCAAAAAAAGGCTAGTGTCGATTGGTCAAAGGAAATGCTCAAAAAATACAATCGCGGTACTTCGAAACATGTCTATGACATCGTGACAGGTGATGAATCGTGAATTTGAGCGTATGCGCCCGAAAGTAAACAGCAGTCGACTGTATAGGTATTTCAAGATGGTTTTCAAAATCTGGACACATCGCAACCTTACCACTAGAACAACGCAGAACAGTCAATTTTGTATGGTAAACAACCATTTGGTTGCTAGTTGTCTTTAAAGAAATCAGGAAAACCAAGAATCGAATACGGATCACTCTTCACCAGGACAATGCGAACTCTCACACATCGGCTCAAACAACTGCATTTTTGAGCAGCCAAAATATCGATCTGATGAGTCATCCGCCGTATAGTCGTGACCTGGCCCAAATGTTTTCTTTTTGTCCGCACGTAAAAAAGCAAACTGAGAGGTCAACGTTTTTCGTCACCTGAAGAAACGGTTGCTGCATAGAATATATGTTTTGGAGATACCTCAATCAGAGTAGCAAAAACGCTTCGACAGTTGGTTCAAACGCATCTTCACAGGGAATATTTTGAAAAACAATGAAGTGATTTTTGATGAATAATATTTGTTTTTGTACTCTGATCCCGAAATATAAAAGGCAACCCTTGTACTGATGGGGTTGGTGAACTGGGCACTTGTTTGTTTTTCTGGAAATTCTAATTCAGCTTCTCCTTCCCTCTTCAATTCCTACGGTATATATTTGCGGCCGTTGCCGTATAGTTTATTGCCTCTGATGAAGCAGTTTTGACTGTTTGACTATTATCTAAATTTGAGTGCTCCTTCAATAATTTGTTCTCTTCCCGTTGTTTAACTATCAGATCATGCGATATAGGTATATTCGTTCCTTTCAACGTCTTTGTGTTGTTCAGTATTGACTTCTTTCTCAAGAAAGTTGTGAACTCAACCTTTATTGGTGGATAATTTATATTTCCAAGAGGGTAGACATTGTTAATGTCACTTTCCTGAACATCCACATCCACTAAATTCTTAAGTTTTTGTGTTAAGTTAAGTAAGTCAAGTGTTAAGTCCTCTCTCGTTGTATCAAAGTCAAACATAATAATGTTCTCTTTGGATTTTCTTTCTAATTTCTCATTTGTATTCATCAAATGTAGGCTTTCATTTTCTAACTGGAGAAGTTTTCTGTACAGATCTTCAATTTCTAAAGAGATTCGTACTTCTAGTTTAGTTCTCTTTAATTCTTCCAAAATTATTTCATTAGTAATGGACATTCTTATTAGTCACAATTTCTTCTTTTCAGAACGCCAAGTTTCGTATATCGTCCGCTTTACTGTCGGTATCATGTTCATGAGTGACTTCTTACATATATCAATTTTACTAGCAAAGTCAGAGCTAATGTCGTTCAGATTCCAATTTGAGAGCGGTGAATGAGGACATGTGAACTTCATATATTTTATATTTATTTCAACATACCAAGATATGTAACACACAACTGGTCAGAAGTCTAAGCAATCTCTCTTGGGAGAATAAAGTGGAAAAAACCCGTTTTTGATGGGTTGGTGATAATTTATTTTTGGTTTTCTATTCATACTCATCTTTGATAACGTCATTTATTAATTACCTATGCTATTCACTCAGGAACTCATCTCATTATTTGTCATTTTGTAACTCAATATAACAATGTTTCTCCATAACTCACTTTTTAAATATATATTTCATTTTGCAGATTTACCAGAAAATAACATCGCTCAGTTGGAGATAATAGGCACGGAAACCGCTATTTTGGAAGCCGAAAGTCTAGCTGGATGTCAAGTACAAGCTCTCATTTTAACCAATAACCAGTTGCAGAATGTTGCTGATAGAGCTTTCAGGTGGGTGATTTATTGTAGCTGACAAACATTATCCTAAAATGTATTACATCAGGTCGGACTTCCATTGTCTAATATAATATAAATTGCTTTGAAATCCCTGAAAAAAAAAATAAAAAGATTAAACAAAAATAACAATTGTACTAAACACCAAAAAAATGAAAATTACAAGGAATTAACATACAAGCTACAAACAAAAAATGAAAAATTGAAATATTAATGAAAGCTGAAAAAATAAAAATATTATATAAAAATTAAAATAAAAAATAACAATTGTACTAAACACCAAAAAAATGAAAATTACAAGGAATTAACATACAAGCTGCAAACAAAAAATACAAAAATGAAATATTAATGAAAGCTGAAAAAAAATATTATAATAAAATTAAAATAAAGATTAAAAGATTCCAAACCAAGTTACGTCACGACGTTTCGATTGCTAGTAACCACAATCGTCTTCAGGTGACGTCCAGCAAACAAACATTATCCTAAAATTTTTAATATTTGTTAGTTCAAAAGTACTAATGTGCTGATAGTTTCTTCAAATTCCAATTACTTTTCAAATCTTAGTAAAGTTCAACAATGAAGCTGCAACTCGTAAATCTTCAATGGAAAGAGGGGTCAAGTATAACTTCATTTGGAAGGGTTGAAGTTCTAAAAATTACCTTTCTAATAATAACCTATTGCCGGTATTGACTTTTTCAATCAATTCGAAAATGGCGTTGAAAAGTCGTACAATTTTGGAATCATCAAAACGAGTTCGATTACATCGAGTTCAAATAACTCCATTGATTTTATGAATTTTTAGTAGTTTTGTATGTAATAGGCGATGTTCGTTGGTTATATAATAATATTATGGGAACGTCATATCAATTGAGTTTATAATAATAATAATAATAATGAATGACTTCACTTCGTAGGAATTTGAAATATATCATTATAATCACAATAGTATTCATGATAACAAAACAATGTTGGTATCATCAACAGCAATATATACACATTTTGCAGCAAAGTATCTGCCTGAGTTCAACTATGAAAACAGTAGTGAAATCAGCTTCAGTGATTTTAATAGTATTAAAATTGTTTCATTGTCATAGATAGCGTTATGTATTCAACCAAGTAATGAGTCAATGTTTTCATAATGATCATAATTAGTTAGAAACCTCAGTAATGCTCTTCCACAAAACCCTGGTCTTTTTTGAAGAATAACTTTCTAAATTGAATTTTACTTTCACTTCACTTATTCCTGTCAAAAAAATCAAAATGGAGTATTCATTTTGAGTGGGAGTTGAAGTAGATTGAGAAAAAAGACAATATGTATTACGAAAACGACTCTTTGGTGAAATATTGATTATTGAAATGTGACGCATGTTTGAATCCTAGTGAGTTATATTTTACGTAGTGAGACAATAAAACATTATACAATTTGTAGATTTTAAATTTGAAATCTCTTTGGAAGAACTTCATTTTGTGGGGAAGATATGTGAGTGATACATTGAATCTCATACTGGGCTCATGTACATTGTTCTTTATTTTATTTTCTACACTGTTTAGGCAGAGAGCTAATACATAAAACCGACTCTTCATTTTCAACCAGCCTTATTCTTTGAGTTTTTATCTCACTCTGGTCATATTTGCTATGCCCACTTATGATTCCAACGCAACAATTTTGAACTCATTGACTTCTACATGCACTTGAGCTTTAACGGCCAAAGTCACGATTGAAGGAAAAAGTTTTAATTTTGTATCTCAAGTTATTATATCATTTATGATCTCCTGTTTTCACACATCAAGGGCGGATTGAAATGGTGGCTACTGCTCGAGTTTTCAATGGGATTCATCCGTACAGAATTCCAATATAGAGGGTGTAACATAAGTACCTTGAAATATTTAAGTGACGTATTCTTATGACAATTTTAAGAAAAAAAGTCCCAATAAACTTGTGTCCGGAAATGCTTTGTTTTGGAGATACATGGTGTTGAAATTGAAGTTTTTTGTTCATTTTTTAGAAATAACTTTTGCAAAGTAAAAAATAAGTTATTTGCACGAAATATGGGTTTCTTGATATGATAAATCATAATATTGTATTAATTTTCATGTAGAGGGTCCTGCGTACGCTGTAATTATCTAATTATTTCAAATTGCCCTAACTTTTTTGACGATTAGCATTTGGTACTTTCCACGAAAAAACCCAATTTCCACACTTTTTCCATTTTGAAAAGATACACCTTCTAAACAACGCTGGAGGTCTATCAATCAGATTACTTAGTTCCTATAGCGCTAAGTGAAGTTAATGGATCTCGTCAAAATGAACAACTTTTTTCTATAGAATGTTTATCGAAAAAGCATTAGTTTTTGAGATAAAAACTGAAAATACTTATGACAGAAACCAACTACCGATATTTTGAAAAATTTCAACAATTTGTATTTCGAAAACAAATGTCTTTTTAATAAACATTCCATAAAGAAAAGTGCTTTATTGTGACGAGATCCACCACAATCAATTATTGTAATGTTCTCAGTAACTTCACAGTAACTGCATCGATATAGAAAATTGTAAATATCTCGAAAACAATCACCTCCAGCGTTATTGAGGCAAGGTACCTTTTTTACTTGCAACAGGTGTGAAATTCATGTGTTTCATGAAAAGTACCAAAAGTTCACTTTCAAAAAAGTTAGGGTAATTTGAAATAAATTATGATACCGTACGTAGCGCCATCTATATGTTACATAAAAATTAAAACCAAATTATAATTTCTCACCGTCAAAACAACCTTTGCGCAATTACTTTTTTTAAAGTATGATTATACTTTTTTTAAAGTATGATTTCATGCATCAATTAATAATATACGCTTATATGAAAATCTAAAAATATAGCAAACTGGTTTGAAGAATCATTTCAAATGTTCAATCCTCAATTACAATTAATTATAAAAAAAAATTCCTACATACATACCTGTTTCTAATATTGCTACTGAATTCAAGCATTATAGGCTCGTTTGGGTAATCTGTTGAATCTTCCAAAACTTGAGAGGAAGTTTGAATGAGGTCAAGTATAGACAGAATTGACTGTACTCGAACTGATCCAAGTTCATTGTAGTTCTCTCTTTTCAATACTATCACCCATTTTTTTTCACATCATTTTATCCTTTGGGAACCTTAACACATTATATGAAATAACTCATCTGTGAACCAATGCGCTTTTTGTTTTCTTGTGTCTGTCCATATTATTGAAATCAGCACAAGAATGCACCCTATTAATATTGGAATATAACTCTAAAACATTTTTAAAACACATACAAACTAACTCGATGAAAAAACGAATTGTTCCTACGCGAGCAGTCAGCTAAGAAAAAGTTGAAACTCAATGTTGCAAAAACAAGCAGAATGGATCCGATATGACATGCATTTTTAATGCCGAATAAACCAATAAATCGTGATATGGGTGCTCCATTTTCCTGAGAAAATGAACGATCAATTAAAATTTCCTGTAATTATTCATTCATTTTTGTTAGGAATAAAGCCAGCAAACAAATATATATACAATAATAAGATTGCACAAATCTACGAATCAAGCATGAAAATGGACAATAATATTTGCCTTGATAACTGATATAGTACAAGTTATATCTAAATATGATTCTGATTCTAAATATGATTAACGAACTATATTTTCAGATGATGTTCATGAACCCTAATAAAATAAATCGATTATGCATTCATGACACCCACCAAAAATAAGAAATTCAACGTTACTGGTTTATTAGCCATATTGTCATCCAGTCAGCCAGTGTCCTTTGTACTGTATGAGAAAATAATTTCAAAGCGAATGTTGAGCTTAGTTTTGTTGAAGCTGACTCCGACAACTTACCAAGAGTTTATTTTGAAGTGATCGATAAATTTTACTTGAAAAATTTGCAACATTTTGGCACCGAAATGAAGATTGAAAAATTGAAACGGTAGATGGTATATTTAGTAGGTCCCTTAAATTTATATGACATTCATTTCAGACTTTGTATTTTATCGAAGGATGGAAATTTCTGATTTAATTTTTATTTTGGCCCGGCCAAGGTAGTAATGGTAAAATTCACTCCAAAAGTAACCTAAAAAAAAATATTTCTCGGAATGTAAACTAATGATACGGCATATGCAGCAAAATAGGCACCTGACCAGACCTACCTTTTATAATTTCAATTAGATAATTGTAACAGATATATTCACACCGAGTTGACAACAATAACAACAAAAACAGCGCCTGTCAAATTGGAATATCAGATCTGTGATTGGATATTAAAAACCAATCTAGACACTATCAATTTTATTGGTCAACAGACATGCGGCCAATTTGAATTCTTTCTTTTCGAATTGTTTTTTTTCTGCCAGTATAAAGAGATATTGGGACCGATTAGGCTTGATAAGTATAATATACCCCTAACTCGATCAGTCTATAACCAAACCAGTATCGTTTTCCATAGCATGAAACAAGCCCATTACTACCCAAACTCCCTTCTACCTTTATAGATAGATAGATAGATTTTTATTGGTCTAATTAAAAGAACTTTTACAAGTTATGGGACAGGTCACGAAACAACTCATATAAGTAAAAATATACAAATTTGTCACTTTAACAGATTCAAAACAT
>WOGP01008614.1:0-11128 GCA_015342065.1 Leptinotarsa undecemlineata
TTATAACACTTTTCTGCGATATTTTTATGATAGTTATAAAACTATTTCAAGCTTATTTTATAACTGTTTCCTGTAGCTTCAATGAAATTATTTTATTGGAAGGCTTTCAGATACTATTTTATTTTCATAACCATATTATCACTTCAATGATAATTTTCCAACTATTTTATATGGTTTATCAACTACAATTCAAAAACACTAATATAACTGTTATAAAATCAAATCGCTTTTGCTAATATATATTTGCTGCCACCAAGAATAAAATGCAGCATTCAAGAACAACCAGCTGACATCGATTCCGAATCACAGCTTTGAAAAATTCTTCAAAATTTTAGTTACGTTTAGTGAGAATATTTTTGTTTAGTTATTTAAGTGGGACACCATCGATATCGTAGTGGAAATTAGTTCTTTATCAACTTCTGAATATTTTATTTTTATTGAGTATATGTACCCAATAAGTACATTCAATATTTTTTTATTTATCCTCAATTTTGGACACTATGATATGCATGTATATGTATATATATATATATATATATATATGTTATACTTTCAATTTAATAATAATTTCATTGTGTGGATACTGTAGTGGATTTTTCTGCCATTTTGAACATTTATTGAGGGTATATAATAGTTTCAGATTCAGTTCGAGGTGCTTCAAATAGACGAAGAAATGACTTCGTGTTCTGTAAAAAAACTTTTCGAAAGCTTTGAGTCGCCCTGTATATTGGAAATATCGAAGAAACACTTAACTATCCCACCTAACCTAGTGCTTCAATTTTTTTGCACAAAACAGGAAAACGTTATTATAATGGTTAAAACCCGTCGTTTAGCATTTATAATCGATGATAGAAACTTTTTAGCCAAAACATCCCGACAGATAATATTTAAATAACTTCTTTGATCAATTAACCAAACTAATATTTTTGCACTCGACGCGCGTTTCGCCAACAAAGTTAGCATCCTCAGGAGAAGAAAATTGATCTCTGATCAATTTTCTGATCTGAGATCAATTTTCTATCATCTATTAGTTTGGTGTTTGGGTAATTGATCAAAGTTATTCAGCTTTCACACCAAAGATTCCAATCCCATAGTTATTACAGATTTCGTTCGACACCAACATTTTCTCACATTGATAATGAAAGTTTATCACAGATTGGCTAACTTAATGTAATTTTCTTCATTAACTTTGTTAGTTTTCTCAAGTTACCTGTCATCGATGACGCGAGTATATTCAACTCATTCGTGACATAAGGTCATCTTGTAATGTTATCAAGATTGGTGCTGAAGAGACAATAAAGCAAATGTCTTATTCTGAAATATCGATGTCCGCCTTTGAAGATGGCAGTGTTCTATGTAACCCTAATTTTAAAAACCCTAATATTTCTTTTCTGAAAGTTATGTGTATGTTTAAGGTAGTTTAATCAACTTATTTTTAGTGGTTGGCTGTATAGAGAAAAAAATGTATGTACTTGAAAAACGTAATACTCACGATTTGTTAACAGCACTCAAAAATATTTTTCTCCTCAATGCCTTTTGAGAACTGATGTCCACTAAAGGTAAAACCGCTGGAGGCTCTTCCTCATTATTCGAGACATCCTTATTCACTTTGGTAGGAAAATTTGGATCATCTTTCTCGTATAATACTCCACCATAGAAACATTTAACTTTAAGGCGGAGATCCTTACTTTCCTCTTTCAACTTCTGGAAGTCTGGAATAGGTTTTAACTTTGATCCGTTTACAAAAGCTTCATCAAACTTTTGATCAGCCATTTCTTGCAAATGTAATCTTTTACATATATTCATGTATTTGATTTGTTGGTCCCTTTGCAGATCTGCAATTTTCAATTCATCAAAATATTCACTCAACTTTTTCTCATTGAGTATCTCTTTTATTTTATTCTCGCCATAGATAAATACATATGTCTCTAGTGTTAACCATTCTTTAACAACTTTTTTAATTATTTCTTCAGGATCGAATTTTGTTGAAGATTTTGAACTTTTCTTCTTAGGCTTTCTGGAATGTACTTTCGCTGGAGGTTCAGAGTTATTTTTTATATTATTTGAGTCTGATTTTAAATCAACATTTTCTTCATTTTCGATAATAACTGAGTCTGATTTTAAATCAACATTTTCTTCATTCTCGATAATAACTGAGTCTGATTTTAAATCAACATTTTCTTCATTCTCAATAATAACTGGCAGAGCAGATGTTAACCTCTCGACATTATATGAAGGTGGTTTTTCACTTTTGACTGTAGTTACTGCCTCTTCTTCCTCTTCTAACTGTTCTGCATTTTCGTTGATAGTCTGCATGGTTTTTATTAATTTTGTTACCTTTTTATGTAAACCTAAAAACCGATATATGTTATGACTTAATTTCCATTTGCAAACATTTTAGAAAATACTTCCAATCAAATTAAAATATGTTTACAAAAATTTTAAAATATATTTCCAATCAAAATAAAATATGTGGTAATAATAAATATAGTTAACTGTCTAAAGATTCATTCTTATTGTTAGGTATTTTTGCAATAGTTCACAAATTTAAACTTTTCAATTGATATCCCAAAAAATGCTTTACATAACGTGTGGAAAATATATTTCTATTAGATATATCAAGAGCAGTACCAACAATAAAAGCAGTTCCTTACCTCTACTCTTCTCCTTTTTGGTTGATTTATCTCTGCCTATTTCTCTGTCCTGCATATCTTTCAGGGATACTTCAGCAAATGATGATACAGGCATGAAAGATGAATCAACAACAGGTCTTGCCAACCCTTGAACCACCAAGTCTCCTGGCAAACCCCTAAAAATGTATTATTTTCACAACTGTAGAAGTTTTCAGAGTGTTTCTAATTTCATTCAATACTTTTGAAGTACAAAGTTGAGATAATTATGTGTAAAGAAAACTCACCCTTCATTAGATCCCAATAACTTAAATTCGGGAATATTCTCATATTTTCGCAACCACAATGGACTGTCATCAATTTGCTTTTTGATATGAACGCTGGCTTTGTAACAAAAATTGCAACAGAAATTCTGGAAGATACAAAAAATCAAATATAACTCATTTTCATTTTAATCAAAGTTTCCCCAAAAAAACAATGGTTGTAATGGGGAAATTTAAGGTCAGTCTTGAACAAAATCTAACAAATGACCGAATGGTGAAGTTTTCGTATTATCTTACTGAAATTTAAGAATCTTCAGAAACAATCAAAACTCAATTTAACATTGTTTTCATAAAAAACTTCAAAATTATTTTTTTTAATAGAAGATTTCGGGAAATGAATATACCGAGAAACGAAAAGATCTTCTAACAATGATTAAACATTTAACAATTCATCTAGAGTTTCCAGTATACGAGAGTGGTCGAAAAATTTCCGACATGAAGATAGCAGCACTCGTAAAGAAAGTTTCAGCTTTTTTGGATGCGCAGTAGTTATGTAACAGTCGTTTGAGTAAGTTGATGTCATTGTTTTTTGAAAATGAAAATCAAGCTGTCATTAAATATTTGTTTTTGAAAGGCAATAGAACTATGCAAATCAAAGATAAGTTGAATTCTGTGTATGGGCACTCTGCACCGTCATTTACTACAGTGAAATTTTGGAGAGCTACATTTAAACGTGACTGTAACAGCTTGGGAGACGAAAAACGGTCAGGATGTCCGAAAAAAGCAACTACCGAAGAAAACATCGCCTAAGTTCGCCAAATGGTGCTAGATGACCACCGAATTAAAGTGGGAGAGATAGCAGAAATTATGAACGTGTCAAAAAATGTGTTTGTAACACATTAAATGACCATTTAGGCATGAGAAAGTTGTTCATACGTTGGGTACCACGTTTGCTGACGTTATACCAAAAATGTATTTGAATGAACATTTCCAACACTCTGTTGGCGTAGTTCAGGCGCAATAAATCGAAGTTTTGGTGCTGATTAATTGAGGATACACTACAATACACAATACACTTTTGTCTATTTTCCACTATATTTCTTCATTGCTGACTAGTTTCGGCTATTACACCATTTTCAAAACTAACTGATTACATTTAAAACTGAGTAATTTATACCTATCTCATCATAAATAATTTGGTACCTACATTTTTCTATACCTGAAAATTTCCATGATCATCACAAAACAAAGCTTTTGATACAATATAGGTTCCGGGATTTAGATTACAGGTTCAGGAGAGGGCTATTATTTAGATCCAGTTGTTCGTTGAGGACAACAGAATTGGGATTTTTCTTTGACCTGTTTATTTCCATAGATTCCAACAGATTCATCATTTTCCCTTTTTCGCATGTGTGAAGGATCTTTAAATTATCTTTATCTATTTTATGTTTGGAATTTTGAAGATGTTCATACATTAATGATTTTTTATCCGAAATGACATGTTCATGGTACCTTATATCTTTGGTATTATAACTTTCAAAAAGAGTTTTATAACTATATGCAAGATGCAGAAATTACCTCATTCCTAACAATTAACTTTCCGCAACTATTTCTGAGTTCAGCATAACATATTATTCTCAGGAAATTTTCCTTAAGGAAAGAAAGTTTTGTAAAGTGACAAGAAGTATACCACAGTACTTACTGATCCATATTAGAATTTTTCAACGAAAAACTACGAAGTAGGTTTTCAATAGAACGGAAAATTTAAAGAATCTCGCAATTGTCTGAAACCACGAGTAGTTTATGGCTGGTAGTTCCTGAGTTATTGAAATTTGAAATGTAAACCAACGATCGACTATTAGAGAAAATATAATTCGTGCTGGTAGGCTATGGTCGAATGGAAAGATGGTATATAATAAAATATATATGGATATTGACGACCATCATCAGTTAGAGATAGCGGACACAAACTTTCCTTCGACCAAGTGAAACAGTAAAATAACATATATCCACAAAGATATTGGATCGTGAAGGTGCATACGATGAACAAGCGTCATATCAACATCACTGCTACATCAAAAGACGTTTCAGAAACGACTTGACACCTGGTGAATGTCGATAACAAATCTCATCTCTGAACCGCGGAAATCTTTCGGTTCTAATTTTAGGTAGACGAGTTTGTCGCATCTTGCAACTGTCTTTCATTGCTCCCGTTAAACGAATTAAATCCACTTCATATCATAGGCGACGTGTGCACAAAATGCTTGGGAATCAGAACAAAACGAATCGGTAATTTCAAGGTTCACATTTCAGTACAATTATAGAATTTTTAGCCAAAGTAAAGTTGCACCAAGAATCATTAACCAGATCCTTCGAGGAAATCTTGATCTTCAACAAAGAATGATAATAACTAACGAATATTTCCAATTTCCTGGAACTATATTAGGGACATTTAGAAGATATGTTGCTCACCTTGAGACGGAACCACAAACTAACCCCCGATCTTACTCTACTCTTGTGGAAAATAGAAGCTGAGGCCAACTAGACATTGTTTTACGTATATACTTCTTCCAACAACAAGAAGGCTGTGTAGATTCTAGAGTTTTGGGTGTCTGGATAACACAATGATTCCTGGCAGTGGAAGATCATATAATGGAGCATTTCTTTTCCTGCAAACTATAAACTCTACGGTCTGGACTCAAACCGCCCTGTTAAAGAGTGATTGTTATCAATCTATGGATCGATAAAAAAGGAATAACGAGACGAACATTCATCTATGTCATTCTCTGCAGCTTGGGCTGCAATCAGTCAACTAGATGAAACCGCAGTCCAAAAAGTGCATCCATGACCAGACAGATCTACGAAACCCTTCTTCACTTGGAAGGATCGATCGCAGCTTGAGAAATGGTTCTTAATGAGATTCTGTGAAACATGTTCTTCCTTACGAATCAGTAGAGAGTTGTCCTGAAAATCTAGAGAAGAAAATTGGATTGGATAATTTAGGAAGCACATGCTACATGAATAGCATGTTACAAGTGTTGTTCATGACAAAGAATTTCAAGAACGAGGAAGCTATTAGAACCTCTAGACACACCCTACATTTTGTTTTATGAGAGAGACGACACTGGCAGATCAAGATCTCCAGATGATGTGGTGCTGCAGATTTTTCCCGGTTTTCCTGCAGCTGAAAAAGCAAATGCGCCACTGAAATCAATGAAGTCACCCCGGAGCACCAATTAATTTTTATTGTTGTTTTTATTTTCATTGTTATTAATACATATTTTGACCTATCTTAGATCTCATAAGTGGCACTACTAGGTGGTGTCTTTAACAGCCTCGTTAACTTTAATATTCGTTGTTTGGGATATTTATCGATTCCATATGGAAAATATAATCCCCTCGTCCTACTCAGAGTTGTTTAAAAGAGTAGAAAAGTTGTTTTATGACTTGGCTCTTAACACTACGCTTTCAGGTTCTTGTATCATCTAATGAACTGATTTATGTCCTCATTAGAATGATAAGGCCTCAAAATTTCACTGGCCTGTTTCAAAATAGTACAAATCTCTCCTGGCCAAATTCAACGGGTTGTTCTTGTGTGGAAAAACATGCCCATGATCCATGATCTAGACGAAAATTTCCTATACGCCAAAGTTTCATGTAATGGCCTGGTTGCCAAATTATTTCTAAGAAATGATATAATCATTCAATCAATGATTATAGAACTAAAATTCCACAAGGAAGTCGTTTTCCAGATGATAAAGTGCGTGAAAAAAGTGTAGTTCGAGATGTATCAATCTGACCGTCCAAGCCATAGGCAACTGTAGTTTGCTACATGCTTCTAATATAAATCGTAGAGAGACACACAGTTGAACACTTTCCTCAGAAGTATCTGCAGAGGAGAGATAACTTTCAATCAAGACAATAGGATATACAAAAAAAGAGGGTTGGAGACAATGTGGATCCCTGGAAAATACCAGCGTTGATAGTAAAACTATTCGAGAGGTATCGGCCACCGATAAGGAACATTTTCCAGGAACCTGGAGAGCCATACACAAAAATTATCCGACAATTAGCATCGAAGTTTGGCCAGCATACCCTCATACTACACAAGGCCAAAGGCCTCAGAAATATCAAGTACAGCTCTCAACTCTCCATGTTTCTCGATGGTGTTATTCCAAATATGGGTGACATTCGATAGAAGGTAGTCAGTTGATCTTTGTTTCCGAAAGTCATATTGATGATCGCTTAAGATGTTGAAGCCTTCCAAATATTTGAGGATATGAGGGTTTACGGCTTACTTCATGATTTTTTATATCACTGATATCACTGAAAGGCTAATATATAATATTCTCGTGAATGAATGAATTCGCTGTTAGTTGTTCAGTACACAATACAGGGTGTAACAAAATAAGTGTAAAATCTTCAAGGAGGTGATTCCTCATCGAAAAAAAGATAGGATCTTTCATATAAAGAAATTTCATTGGAGCATCCCTTGTTAAGATATAGCCCCTAAAAAGGGGTACATAAAATGTGTATAACAAAGTAGTCACCGGAAATCTACAACAGTTGATGTTACAGTGCTAACCAAGTTAGCCTCATCATTAAATGACTTAGTTGACGAAACGCGCGTTGTGAAACAATATTTTAGTTCTGGTATGCAAAAAGTGTTTTCAATACTCTTCATCTGTTATGATTTAAACTCAGGATTCCAAAGCAGCACACTGTAATCCAAATTTCCCAGATATCGATGGAAAGAAATCTATCCATCAGATAATGGGCCAGTTAACCGGTATATACTTACATGAATCTGTTCATAGTAAGAAACAACAATAATGAGTGAGTATCAAGTTTTTAAGAATCCCTACTGAAAAAACAACACCGACGCCTATGGCTCATCTCGTTCCACTTGTAGCTCGCAAGAAGGCAGGCAATCCGGCCCAATTGCGTTAATTAGTGAGTTGAGTATCGCTGAAATTATGTATTTTTAATCCATCTGCCTTTCATAGGTGATTCAGATGAGAGATAACAATGAACTGATTCATTACTGCTATTTCGCTGGAAGTATAAGTAGGCTAATTTCCAGTAAAGACGGTGTTTCGTTTATACAAGATACCTGCCTGCCTTTCCTTATGTTCAACAGTAAATACAGGTAGTTATTTAGGAACAGACGGTAATTATCGCTGTTCGATTTGTCGTCCTTTGTTTCAGTTAAAACAATTGAAACGAGAACGTAATCGATGTAAACACGCTGGCGCTGTCTCAATAGTTTTTTTGGCCAAGAGAAATCTATAGCGAGCTGATGTAATCATTTCGATTGTTATGTAATTGCTGAAATTACTTTAACTTACATAGTTAAGATGTCTTTATTGCCATTGGAGAAGTTAATCGTCTAGATACGTCTATTGAAAATATTAGAACTAAGTTGGATGTTCACAACTAAACAACACGAAACACAGCATACCCTGGAAAAGACATCCTATGTTCCAGGTGCAGTTATTCCGATTCGTTTATCGTAGCGTCATCATCATCGGACTGAAATTTTTCCCTCCTAACTTTTCATGCTGGTGAGCCAGTAGTCCACCCTAAATAGTCTGGTTATGAAAAAACTACCATTATATTTAATAATAACGATGATCTTGAACAGCTATCTATCATTCATTCGTCAAAAGAGCTTGTTGAATGTAGAGTATCTCAAGGGTCGTTCCTTGGTCCTCTTCTTTTCGGTATTTACACGTGTAAAAAGGAAAGCTGTTTGAAAAACTGTAGGATTCATTTATTTGTAGATGATATACAGATATATTTTTTTCTCCATCCTTATGCCAACGGGCGATTTTTTTAAAAGTATAGGATTTGATTTTCAAAACAACACAAAAAATTTGAAAAAAAACCTATTAAATCTTTATTGGAATTGATATAACGATCAATATAATTTAATGTTTGAAAATGATTTCATGCAAATGTTGTCCGCGGCTCCGCTTTAGATGTCCCATGCGCAAGGTCCAATTTGGGCACACTCTCTCTAACATATCGACTGGTATTTCAGGTATAAATGCTTCAATATTGGCTTCCAGAGCGTCAGTTGTTGCTGTTTTATCCCTGTAGACAATAGCCTCAACATGACCCCATAATAAATGATCCAAAGGCATTAAATCACATGATCTAGGCGGCCAATTGACGGGTCCCACACGTGAGATGAACTGTTCACCGAAGGCGGCTCTTAATTGGGCCATTGTTTCGCGTACCGTGTGGCATATGGCATCGTCTTGTTGAAACCACATGTCATACATGTCCAATTGTTCCATTTTGGGCAACAAAAAGTCGTCAATCATCACACGGTAGCGCTCGCCATTCACAGTTACGTCCCGGAGAAGAGAAGGACGGCCCGACGATGCCACCGACCCATAATCCACAACAAACAGTGACTTTTTCGGGATGCATCGATAGCTCTTGCAATGCTTGTGGCAGGTCTTCACTCCAGATGCGGCAATTTTGATTGTTAAAATATCCATTCAACCAGAAATGAGCCTCGTCGCTGAACACAATTTTTCGATAAAAATGTGGATCTTCCTCCAACTTTGCCAGCGCCCATTCACCAAATGTTAGACGTTGTGAGAGGTCGTGTGGCTTTAATTCTTGCAACAGCTGTATCTAATAAGGTTTTAAACCTAAATCCTTTCGCAAAATGTTCCACGTAGTGGAGTAACACAGGCCCAGTTGCTGCAAACGGCGGCGAATCGACATTTCACGGTCATCAGGAACACTGGCGGATACAGCCGCAATATTTTCTTCGGTCCTCACTCTACGTATTCGTGTTGGTGGTTTAATGTCCAATAATGTAAACTGGGATCGAAATTTACTCACAAGCTTCCGAATAGCTCCCTCAGTAGGCCGACGAAACTGCCCCGTAAACTGGACGAAGTACACGATGCAGTTTCTTTACCGAGCATGACTTTTGATAATAATATTCAATAATTTGCAAGCGTTGTTCATTCTTAGGTCGATTCATGGTTAAATTATGGACCAAAGTGAACAAGTTTGACAATGCCACAAGACATGATTCACGCGTGATCTGTCAAAAACAGTGTTGCCAAAAAGATACCAGCAAAAAAATCACTCATTATGAATATTATAAATGATGATATTGAACGCAAAATCAAGTTAGAAAGTAATCCAACAAAATCAAAATTCACGCTATTCGGAAAGAGCTGGGAAAAATACAACAATATTTTCAACAATGTTTTGAACAAATGGAATAATCACATATTTTGGAAAAAATATAATTGTCACTTCACATGTTTTCAAATATAATGTTGCCTTAGAAAATATTTTCTATCAAAAAACCTTCGAATGCTTTTTATCACTTGCTGAAGATCATCGGTATAAAAATAAAGCGTACGTGTTCCTTCAATTCCCCCTGATTTCATTTTAATTTACAACACAAAGTTACAATTTTTCTCTATTTCTTAACCATTCTGAACATTATAGGCGAATGCCTAGCATATACATTGTAAATATCGTTACAAACGTTAACTCATGGGTGAAAGAGTAGCTCACATAGTGGTGGGCGGTGTTATCACTCTTCAAAACAGATTTAACCCAAGAACACTCTTCTCATTACTTTTTGTGTAGTCCTCGTATCCAAACTAATTTTTGAATGGCCCTCGTATCCGAAATTTCCAAATAAACGACCCTAATGAAAGAGCAATAAAAAACAATGAACGGATATGAAACATTTCGAAAGCGGACTCACAATGACACACGACAGTAATCAGCAGTCCTGCGTCGAAACGTCTTCATCTTCACTGCAGCGATCCAAAAGGGTGGCGGCAATAAATCTTGAGGAGCGCTTAGTTTCAATCAAAACTGAGAACGGAAACGAGAAACAGTGCAGCATTCACGTGTTTAATTAAGACAGGAAGCAGGGGTTTTCAGACGTGTTTGGGGTTTGGTTTCAATTCGACTCGAAGGTAAATAGATACTCAGATTTTCGAAGGGTTGGAAATGTTTAACTTTTATTGAAGCGAGTGGGGTGCTCTGGTACTCCAGACATTATTTGAATATATGAAACATCTTTTGAACTTTATAAACTTTATAAACTATATAAAACATGCTAATTACACAACACAACAAAAAAATATTTTTTGAATGTTTCCTACACTAAATTAGTCAATTTCTACTAATTTTGGGGTGATAAAAACGAAAATAACAATGAAAAATTTTTATTAGCTCTGGTTT